>JAWNNM010003737.1:0-99493 GCA_035044965.1 Lordiphosa andalusiaca | reverse complement strand
GTTTTCTAAGGTTAGCTATCTGGATATTGTGTAGATTATGGATGTCTATCATTCCTCTTCCACCTTCCTGGCGAGGAATTGTTATTCTTTGGATGCATGAGTTTGGATGTAGTTTCCTGTGTACCGTCAGTAATTTTCTAGTTATTATTTCTATGTTGTTGAGATCTGTGTTTGACCACCTAATAATTCCAAAGGAATAGGTTAGGATGGGTATTGCAAAAGTGTTTATTGCTTTAAAAAGGTTTTTGGAGTTGATATGTGTTTTGGTTAGTAACTTAATTCTCTGTCGATAAAGGTGGGTTAATTCTTTCTTAATCTTGCTGTGGTCGATTTTAGTACTCTGTTGGAATCCGAGATATTTGTATGTTTCATTCGCACTCATATTGTCCATGACTTCACCGTTGAGTATTATGTTGTTTGAAGTTTCCTTCCATTTCCCTCGTTCAATATGTTGCGCTTTGCACTTACTTATTCCGAATTCCATTTGAATGTCTGAGGTGAATTGCTCTGTGTATTCAAGTAGACTTTTTAGCTGGGTCTCTGTTCCTACATATAGTTTAATATCATCCACATAGAGCAAATGATTTATTTTGTGGATTGTATTTGAATCTTGTTTTATGTTAAAACCGTAGGGTATACTGTTTAGTGTGTTGGATAGTGGATTGAGACTTAGACAAAACCAAAGGGCACTGAGAGAGTCTCCTTGAAAGATTCCTCTGTTTATTTTTATTTCGTCTGTCTGTATATTTATTGAGGGTGTTATTAGATTGATTGTTGTTTTCCATTTCTGCATTAGGTGTTCGAGAACCTTTCTGATTTTTTTATGGATTTTATATATTTCCAGAACTTTCAGAAGCCAACTATGTGGTACAGAATCAAATGCTTTCTTGTAGTCGATATAACAATAGTGTAGGTTTCTATTCTTTATGATGGTTTGTTTTGCTATAACTGCATCTATTATTAATTGTTCTTTGCAGCCTTGACTGTCCTTTATACATCCTTTCTGTTCGTTTGTAATGATATTTTGCTGTGTTAGGTGATTGTCAATTTTTCTTTTTATTGTGGCTGTAATTATTTTGTATAGGGTTGAGAGACACGCGATTGGTCTATAATTAGCTGGATTTGATGTTTGATCGTTTTTAGGTTTTAAATAAGTCTTTCCGGTGGTTAGGAACTCGGGGATTTTTGATGGATCTTCGATTATTTCATTAATTAGTATTGTTATGTACGGGTGGGTGGTTGTTAGTTTTTTGTACCAAAAGTTATGTATATTGTCTGGTCCTGGGCAGTTCCAATTATTCGTTTTCTTTATTATTTCTGTGGTTTCTTCCAGTGTTATAGTGCATTCTTCCTGTGTTTTTAGATTGGTTTGTTTATGTTCTTCCTGCTCTATCCATTTTGCTCTTGAATTGTGCTGTATGGGGTTACTCCAAATACCTTTCCAGTAATTTGTAATATCTGTTTTCGTGGGTGGTAATGATTCTTTTATTGTATTGTCTGATGTAAGTTTCCTATAGAATGTTCTCTCACTGTTTGAGAATGTTTTGTTGTCTATTCTTCTTTGGTGTGATTTAGTATATCTTTTTAGTCTTGCTGCATATACCTTCAGCTTTTGTTTTTTAATGTCAACAATTTCTTCAATAGGTTTCTTGTACTGTTCTTGAAGTTTGGATATGTGTTTGATTATGTTTCTTGTTTTGTTTCCATGCAGGTATTGTGTAAGTCTTCCTAGGTGTTTTCGGAAGGCATTTATTTTATTTTCTATTCGGATCATCCATTTAGGTTTTGAGTGTTTGGTGTATGTCCCATTGAGTTGCCTTTCTGGGTCCTGGTTGTTGAGTGTTAATGTTGTGTAGGCTATTGAAAATACAGTTAGGTGTAGGTCTTGAAGGGTTGTTTCTTCATTGAGAAGTGTTGGCAGTATTTCCTTATTTATGGTGTCTATTGTTGTTAAAGTGGTTTTGTTTGTTTTCAGTTTGGGTAGAATTGGGCGTGGTGATGGAAATCTGTTAATTGTTTCAGATGTTATGGATTCAGTTGGGGTTGACTCGTTATCTCTTATATTAAGCTCAAGAGCTATTTCTGATTTAATATTTTCTAGTTGAATGGCTGTTAATCTATTGTTTGTCAAAATGGCTCGTTTCTGGTCTGCTATTCGTTGTTGCGTGAGATTGTTGTATTGTGGGTACTTTTCAATAAATAGCTTATGAAATTCTTCTCTGTATCCTGATTATTATTATTATTATTATTATTATTATTATTATTATTATTATTATTATTATTATTATTATTATTATTATTATTATTATTATTATTATTATTATTATTATTATTATTATTATTATTATTATTATTATTATTATTATTATTATTATTATTATTATTATTATTATTATTATTATTATTATTATTATTATTATTATTATTATTATTATTATTATTATTATTATTATTATTATTATTATTATTATTATTATTATTATTATTATTATTATTATTATTATTATTATTATTATTATTATTATTATTATTATTATTATTATTATTATTATTATTATTATTATTATTATTATTATTATTATTATTATTATTATTATTATTATTATTATTATTATTATTATTATTATTATTATTATTATTATTATTATTATTATTATTATTATTATTATTATTATTATTATTATTATTATTATTATTATTATTATTATTATTATTATTATTATTATTATTATTATTATTATTATTATTATTATTATTATTATTATTATTATTATTATTATTATTATTATTATTATTATTATTATTATTATTATTATTATTATTATTATTATTATTATTATTATTATTATTATTATTATTATTATTATTATTATTATTATTATTATTATTATTATTATTATTATTATTATTATTATTATTATTATTATTATTATTATTATTATTATTATTATTATTATTATTATTATTATTATTATTATTATTATTATTATTATTATTATTATTATTATTATTATTATTATTATTATTATTATTATTATTATTATTATTATTATTATTATTATTATTATTATTATTATTATTATTATTATTATTATTATTATTATTATTATTATTATTATTATTATTATTATTATTATTATTATTATTATTATTATTATTATTATTATTATTATTATTATTATTATTATTATTATTATTATTATTATTATTATTATTATTATTATTATTATTATTATTATTATTATTATTATTATTATTATTATTATTATTATTATTATTATTATTATTATTATTATTATTATTATTATTATTATTATTATTATTATTATTATTATTATTATTATTATTATTATTATTATTATTATTATTATTATTATTATTATTATTATTATTATTATTATTATTATTATTATTATTATTATTATTATTATTATTATTATTATTATTATTATTATTATTATTATTATTATTATTATTATTATTATTATTATTATTATTATTATTATTATTATTATTATTATTATTATTATTATTATTATTATTATTATTATTATTATTATTATTATTATTATTATTATTATTATTATTATTATTATTATTATTATTATTATTATTATTATTATT
Source organism: Lordiphosa andalusiaca (assembly GCA_035044965.1). Taxonomy (NCBI): domain Eukaryota; kingdom Metazoa; phylum Arthropoda; class Insecta; order Diptera; family Drosophilidae; genus Lordiphosa; species Lordiphosa andalusiaca. Next base: position 95,869 of record JAWNNM010003737.1, on the reverse strand, counting down.
ATTATTATTATTATTATTATTATTATTATTATTATTATTATTATTATTATTATTATTATTATTATTATTATTATTATTATTATTATTATTATTATTATTATTATTATTATTATTATTATTATTATTATTATTATTATTATTATTATTATTATTATTATTATTATTATTATTATTATTATTATTATTATTATTATTATTATTATTATTATTATTATTATTATTATTATTATTATTATTATTATTATTATTATTATTATTATTATTATTATTATTATTATTATTATTATTATTATTATTATTATTATTATTATTATTATTATTATTATTATTATTATTATTATTATTATTATTATTATTATTATTATTATTATTATTATTATTATTATTATTATTATTATTATTATTATTATTATTATTATTATTATTATTATTATTATTATTATTATTATTATTATTATTATTATTATTATTATTATTATTATTATTATTATTATTATTATTATTATTATTATTATTATTATTATTATTATTATTATTATTATTATTATTATTATTATTATTATTATTATTATTATTATTATTATTATTATTATTATTATTATTATTATTATGATTATTATTATTATTATTATTATTATTATTATTATTATTATTATTATTATTATTATTATTATTATTATTATTATTATTATTATTATTATTATTATTATTATTATTATTATTATTATTATTATTATTATTATTATTATTATTATTATTATTATTATTATTATTATTATTATTATTATTATTATTATTATTATTATTATTATTATTATTATTATCATATTATTAGGGGTCGGGGGTTCAGCCTGTATGGCAAAGTTCATCACGATCCATATAGGCTGACTCCAAGCAGCTCACCGCCTCCACGTGGCGACCCCGGACACTGGTATCGGTGTCATCCGGCATCATACTCGCTAAGGTGAGAAGGCGAATTTGCTGATGACTAAGGCATTCTAACACTTCATTAACCAGATTGAACCCCTGGCGAAATGGCTGTTGGGCTAATGTTGCAGGCACCTCCGTCCTATTAAAACGTGGCGAGTCTTCAAGTACGTTCAAATCACATCATCGTTAAGTCAATGATAAAGGCGCAGTTGAGATGACTCATGCTTAGTGCCCGTCCTGGCTCTGAACACAAGGTCCCATAAAGTCTTGTGTCAACCCTTGCATGAACCTCACTGCTTGCAAATGGACCCATGGGGACTTCTTGGGCAACTGTATATATGTGACGAGATAGCGGCTTGAAGTTTGGACCCATATTGCATGAACACCATTGAAAAACAAAAAAATAAGGAGAGAGAAGCTTTTGTAAAAAGCAGTCTACTGAAGAGTTCGCCATTACAAAAAATGGCAGGCATTGATGATGTTATTCCGAGCCCCTCGACTCAGGAAACCCCGAAGGCAGCGCAAACACCCGAGGATAGGCAACCACCCAGTTCAGCCTATGTATCCACAGTGGTCCCACCCCCAGAAATGCAAACTCCTGCTCCATACCAAGGGGCAGTGAAAACGCATAGCTCCCCACGGCAGGAGCTAATATAAAAGATGCAAGCTCTAGAAGAAGAATCGCTTGCAAAGTGCAGAACGGTGCTTCGGAGAATGAAGCATGCCATGCTAAGGCAGAGAAACATCAACATGGACGTAAAGGACGGCGCTTCGGAGCTAAGTGAGATATTTGATGTTATCTGAAGCTATAGAAAGAGCTGGAAAACTTCCGAAAAAGAGAGAATAAACCCCCTCGCACAATACGCCACTGCTAAAGTCGCTGACCAGCGGTTGCTGACCACCGGTTGCTGACGCAGCACAGCGCAGCACATTGACACACTGTTGCAACGTCCGGCCCAAGGGAGAATTGCTGACGCAGGAATTCGGTTGTTGTAGGCGGCCACATATGTACTTATATATAAGAACTTGTAAACAAAAAGCTTCACTCTCGAAGTCATTTCGAACTTAATAGAAAACCACTCGAATTCAAAGAAGCAAACAGAGCGGACGTGTTTTATTGAAAGCAAATTACTGAGACAAAGATACAGAGACCAAGGCGAGACACCCCTATTCCTTTGAAGGAAGAACACACGGGGCCACGATTGTTATCCACCCATACTCCCAAGTGGTAACTGGCGCAGCCGGATCCGGAATGGACCTTGTCATATTGCTAATCTTTAGCATGCTGTAAGTAAAGTGAAAAGTGAAAAAGTACCATAATGAGCCCGTGTATGTGCAAAAAAAAAAAAATACATTTTTCTAAAAACAAAACAAAGTGAAATGTAGCAAAGTGCGTTATATCTGAGGTGGCTCAATCGCTGACATCACCAAAGATACCACGTTGTGCAATTCACTAAACAAAAAAAAAACACACAAATGAAAAAAAAAAAAATACAAAAAGAAATTTTGGCTTAGTGGAATCAATCGCTGATAATCACTAAGCTCAGAATTTAAAAAAGAAAAAGAAAACTGATGTGGCTTAGTGGAATCAATTGCTGATAATCACTAGCCCTACAAAACAAAAAGAAAAGCAAAAAGAAAAACCACCCAAAAAAAAAAGAACTAACTGCATACACACTCATTGGTACTCATTCACAAAGTGCTTACAGGAAAAAAACATAAGAAAGAAAAAATTGATTTCTAATTACACTATTTTGCAGAATCTAACAACACAACACAAGTAAAGAGAAATACTACGAAAAACAAATTACACCACACAAACACTACACTAAATAACAACATAGAGGAAAATTTAAATATTTTTTTTTCAAACAAAAATCTGATTAGCTGTCAAAAAAATTCAGTTTTGGCACCAAGACACGAGCAGGCCTTCGAGCTAGTAGTTTGCCAGAGATTAGGGAGGAAGTGCTAAATTCACCTAGACATACAGAGGCAACAATGGATTCTGGTATTGCTCCAGGTTCTCTTCCTGCCACTGTGTCAGGACATAATTCATCATTATCGACAATCAGTAACATATCAACCACGTTGAGTCCAACCGACATTTTAGCGTTTGTCAAAGAATTACCTACTTTTGACGGGTCCCCAGGACAGTTACAAAAATTTATTACGAATGTTGAAGAAATAATCATGCTCATCAGGGGCACAGATCAAACCCCCTATAGTCTACTACTATTGAGAGCTATTAGGAACAAGATCATCGGAAAAGCCGATGAAGTCGTGACTAACACTGAACTAGTTTGGGACAGCATTAAAGCGGACTTAAACAACCATTATGCTAACAAAAAGAGCGAAGCTATTCTTCTTAGGGAGTTGCAGCTAATCCCAGAAAACTTGTCTTTGGGACAACTATTCCTTGGCATTACAAAGGTCAGAACCGATTTAACCGCTTCTCTTAGGAATGGCAATCAAGAAATCGCTGTTGTCAATTCTAAGAAGAAGTTATATAATGATGTTTGTCTGAACACATTTTTGGTTAACCTTCGGGAGCCACTTAAAACCCTAATTAGGTTTAAAAACCCCTCGACTATTGAGGAGGCCTATGAGTTTTGCCGAGTGGAGCAAAGTTTCTACTTCCAAAAAAAGAAAGACACTCAAGATAACAGGTCCCAATCTTCTACACCCTATCCACGACCACAGTCAGGATCGACTCCCATTGACAATCAGCAAAGATTCCGATCTAACAACCAGAACAACAACTACTCTTCTGACATACAATAACGCCATACATTCCAGTACAAAGCTGACACCATTTGAGCTATTTAGTGGTCGTACCCACATTTTCAATCAGACATTGGGAAGCAACACGCATCATGAATATCTCGAAAAACTGAACTTATACCGCACCAAACTTTACCCAGAAGTGAGAGAAAAATTAGAGAGAAACTCAAAAATAAGGTTGGAAAAACTCAATGAGAACAGAAAACAACCAGACTCGTTATCCGTAGATAACACTATATTCAGGAAAGAAAACCGCAGGAATAAACTAACCCCTAGATTCTCCAAACTTTAAGTTCAACAGGACAATGGCCTCACCTCATCACACGATCACAAAAAATTCATAAATCTAAAATCAGACGCGCTAAAAACTAAATCACTAATAACCTTATTTTGTTTTGTTTGTACAGGAGCCCGAGCAGCATGGCTCAAAGCATGTCCGTCCGATTAATAAAGGAATCCACACCGATTGCAAAAATCGAACTAGGAGAAGCCCACATTATTAAAACTTATAAAAGGATTAATCACATAGTAAATATCACAGAATTTAATACCTGTATTCAAAATCTTTATCACACTGTAGATACTATGCAATCAGATGACACGTTTTCCGATTCGATAACAATCTTAAGAACTAAACTCGTACACCTACAAGCAAGACTAGATTCATTTCTACCACACAACAGAAAAAGAAGGGGACTAATTAACGGTCTTGGTAGTTTGGTAAAAATAGTGACTGGCAACATGGACGATAATGATTCGCAAACTATTAATACAGAATTGACCAAACTTAAGGAAAGTACAGCCTCGTTGTTCAACAACACAAGGAAACAAACCGATTTTAATAATGAAATCATAATCTGATTTAAAAATATTACTGATCACATAAGTAGAGAGCAAGAAACCATAACAGATTTCCTAAACAATGCTGGGAATACAATTTATAAAGAATTCTCACAAGAACACAACCACATACACACTTTACAATTTCTTAATAGGATAAGCTTCAATATCGACCTACTCTTTAATCACTTAAAAAACTTGGCAGAGAGTATGTTATTGGCGAATTTAAAAATAATTCCCAAATTTATATTAAATGTAAAAGAGATTGCCAAGATAAGAGAAATCTTTACTGATCAAAATATAATAATCACTTCTGATGAACACATGTACAACTTACTAAAACTAGAAACAATCATTCATAGCAACATTATAATCTTTTCGATAGATATTCCCATTTTTGAACAACAAACTTACACTTTTGCACGAATCATACCCCTTCCTATAAATTCAACACAATTTGTAATAGCCCCTAAATTTATAGCTTATAACAAAAACACTATCAAATATTTTCAAGATAAATGTCCAAAAATAGATAATAAGTTATATTGTAACTACCCCTACAACAACAACCACAACGATCACTGCCTGAAAAACCTTCTCCGTGAAAAAACCAGCTCATGCGATGTCCGAGATACGGGAGCGTTAGTTGACGTTTTCGAACCAGAAAAAGGCATTGTCTTCGTCTTTAACGCATACGACTTAATAGTAAACTCAACTTGCGACACACCTACATCCATCAATGGCACTGCTATTATCGAGTACTCTGGCTGTTCAATAGTCATCAACAACATAAAGTACGATAATACACCACTTACGGAAGAGGACCACCTAGATTTATTCCTGCCAACCACACACAAACTGATAAGGAACAATACAATAGAAGTTCTAAGCCTAGAAAAACTCCACATGAATGCCATTAGCTCCATGCAGAATATTTTCGAATTCAACCAAGCAGCATCACGACACACCATCATACTCTACATCTCTGTAGTTGCCCTACTAATACTAGCGCTTCTTATATGGAGGATTAAAAGCAGCAAAACCATCTTCTACCCGCCACCTGTACACGACGTACCTATCATCGCTTCGGCCATCCCTTCGTTATGGCCCTTACTCCGTTTTGGGAGGGAGGAGTTAACAATTCGTTCCCCCTCACTACCCCCCCGAATAAACCCCCTCGCACAATACGCCACTGCTAAAGTCGCTGACCAGCGGTTGCTGACCACCGGTTGCTGACGCAGCACAGCGCAGCACATTGACACACTGTTGCAACGTCCGGCCCAAGGGAGAATTGCTGACGCAGGAATTCGGTTGTTGTAGGCGGCCACATATGTACTTATATATAAGAACTTGTAAACAAAAAGCTTCACTCTCGAAGTCATTTCGAACTTAATAGAAAACCACTCGAATTCAAAGAAGCAAACAGAGCGGACGTGTTTTATTGAAAGCAAATTACTGAGACAAAGATACAGAGACCAAGGCGAGACACCCCTATTCCTTTGAAGGAAGAACACACGGGGCCACGATTGTTATCCACCCATACTCCCAAGTGGTAACTGACGCTCTTCTCTCACAAATAGTCCTGGAGGAGAAAGCAGACCTAGTAATAATAAGCGAGCAGCATAAGCGAAAAGAAAATGGCGCCTGGCTAGAAGACGAAACCAAAACTGCTGCAATATGGATTCCAGGAGTTAGTAATGTGCGGCATTTGAGGGACGCTCGAGGTAGAGGCTACGTACTGGCGCAAGTCGGAGACTGCAATATATTTAGCTGCTACCTAACTCCAAGTGACGACATACAAACATTTCAGGACAAACTGAATGACATTGAAGACACCGCAAGGCAAATAACGGGAAACCTAATTGTAGCGGGCGACTTTAATTCGAGAGCGGAAGAGTGGGGTATGCCATCGACCGACTCCAGAGGGCGCAGAGTACTTGATATGGCCGCACGACTGGGACTGGCGGTCGCGAATGTTGGTGCAACCGCGACATTCAGGCGAGCGGGAACCGTCGGCACGATCCCGGATATAACTCTGGTATCAGAAAACCTGGCCCATAAAATCGCAGACTGGAAAGTCCTAGATACTTACAATGGAAGCGACCATGAGAACATCTCTTACATCCTAAGATAAACCAGGACAAGAAACGTGGCTTCAAATGGCACGATACGCAGTCACAGGAGGAACGTAAACCGACTGAACAAAATCTTTCTGATAGAAGAAATTAACAGGAGAACAACGGAGGCACAGGATTCTGTTAGAGTAGAAAGTATAGTCAACAATACTATGTTAACTATAAAAAAAACTTGTGATGCCGCAATGCCCAAAACTGGTAAGAGACGCTGAAATGGACAAGAAGTATACTGGTGGACGGAGGAAATAAAAACATTAAGAGAAACGTGCATCAGGAGAAGGAGCTGTTTGACTAGAGCGAGACGTAGGGGTGATTTCATCGCCCAGGAGGACCAGTACAGAAGCGCAAATATGGACCTAAATATCGCAATCCGGAACAGCAAGCAAGAGAAATGGAAAGCGCTATGCAAAGACGTAAATACCGATCCATGGGTATAAGATTGTGATGAAAATGCTCAGAACAAAAAGCTCATTTTCAGATATTGATGAACAACAAATGAATAATATTGTCAAAGCACTGTTTCCTCCCCATTCGATAAGGTCTGAAATGTCACATACAATTGATGAACAAATGCAACCCTTTACCGAGGACGAACTTGTTAGAGCGGCAAAAAGCCTAAAGAACAGGAAAGCACCGGGTCCAGACAATATACCTGCAGAAGTTCATAAGGCAATCACAGAAAGTCGACCACTCACCCTCTTAAATATGTATAACGCATGTATCCGAAATGGAATATTTCCTGACACCTGGAAAGTACAGCGACTGGTACTAATAAGCAAAGGCAAAGGTGATCCCACCACACCATCTGCTTATCGGCCACTATGTATGCTCAATACAACGGGAAAGCTACTGGAAAAGCTGATCAAGCCAAGATTAACAGCTGCAATCGAAAGCGCTGGCGGCCTTTCCCCGAGGCAGCATGGTTTTAGATGGAACATATGATTGTGGCACTTAAGGAGCGATTTAAAATCCCCCAATACCTATTGAGAATAAGAGGTAGCTACCTCGAAAACCGTAAATTGATTTACCAAACTAAAGTAGACGAAAAATGCATACAACTTGTTATCGATATGCAACACTGCTCATGGTATTCCCACCACACCTACGACTTGCGTGTTCTAAACCTACCACTCCTGAGCAGAGTCTCTCGCCAAACGTCGTGCGCTTCAGATGTGTTGAAGCAGAGCCACACATACATACTAAGTTTATAATCACTATTAAACCTGAATAAAGATCCACTCCATATAAAAGATCCTCGACTACCTCTAACACAACTAACATCGGGAGCAGCACAGAGATCTATCCTAGGACCGGAACTGTGGAACATTAGCTGCGACGAAATTCTCCGACTTGAAATGCCTGAGAACACCTTCCTAGTTGGATATGCAGATGACATAGTAGCAGTCATAACGGCGCGGGACACAAAATACGCACAGCGTAAACTTACACAGATGATGATCCGAGTTAAGGACTGACTGGATTCGGACGGCTTACAGCTGGCGACGGAGAAAACAGATTTACTGTTGGTCACCAGACGACAGATACCGCTAGGGGTGGACTTGAGAGTTAATGAGAGTATAGTAAGGACACAGAGTGTGATCAAATATATGGGAGTCAGGCTCGACTCAAAATTAACATTTGGAGCACAGATACAGCATGCTAAGACCAGGGCCGCAATGACCACAAAGTCGCTCAGCAGGCTAATGGCAAACACTGGAGGACCGATCCAGTCTAGACGGAAACTCTTGATGGAGGTAAATAGTGCCATCTTGCTGTATGGCAGCGAGGTCTGGGCAGATACTCTGAAGGCAAAATGCAGATTGAATCCAGTGCTTGCAGTCCAAAGGACAGCTGCGCTGAGGATAATTAGGGCATACCGCACGGTGTCAGGAGCGGCAGCCAAAGTCATTGCAAGATTGATCCCGATCGACCTACTAGCAAGAGAGCGCAAACACATCTATACGATGCGACAAACGATAGAAGCCACAATACAATTTTGTGAAATCTGCAGAGAAGCAACTATTGCGCAGTGGCAAGACAGAAGGGCAGTCGAGAGCACTGGAAGGTGGACGGCCAGGCTCATACCATAAGTGAGAGAATGGGTCCAAAGAAAGCACGGTGATGTGGACTACTACATCACACAAATGCTAACAGGACACGTATATTTTGGCACCTATCTGCACAAGATAGGGAAAAGAACAACGCCTAGTTGCGTATATGGCGACGCCGAATTGGACAGCGTAGAGCATACAGTCTTCCACTGTGAACGTTTTGCCTCAAAACGTAATAGTGTATCGTAGATGATTGTATATATTACTCCAGAGAATATTGCTGCCAAAACGACTAGTAGCCAAGAGAAGAAGAAGCCTTGGATGAAAGGATATATAGTAGGGGGGTCTGGACGCAGACAGTCTTGGAGCGCATGGTGCATAAATGAGCCCACTTTGAAGTAATGCGAAAGCTTTTCCGAAGTGGATTAAGGCTCGATTTGAGGGGGGGTTTATAGTGGGCGGGAGTCCCACATACCCTACTGCGACGGCAGTCTAGGAAATGCATAAAGTATTTTTGACCGCTCACCCACCCAAAAAAAAAAAAAAAAAAAACTAGGATGCCTAACAAAGATAGCCTAACAAAATTACAAAATAAACTAATAGCGACTCCGACTCGGTGGGGGAATTTTATTTGCCTGTCCGGCCAGCTATGCCCCGAATCACAGCCTGTTGTAGTCAGAGACGCTATTAGAGCTAACAAAAACATGTAAAAATTAAGAGTGAAGAGGGGAAAAAAAAAATCAAATAGAAAAAGAAATAAGAAGAAAAGAAAAAAAAATAAAACTTAATCTCTACTTATGTATGAACAAGAAACAAAAGAAAACAAAAATAATAAATTAATAAATATATGTATACATAAAAAGAGGTAAACTTAAAACATACACAGGAACAGTGAAAAGACAAAAGAAAATTTTTTTTTACTTTTAATTGTATATGGTTTCCGTTTAATGCAGTACTTAGATTCTTGTTCTCTCGTGTTTCTTTTGATGTTGGGTTTCTTGTTGTGGGGAACATAAACGAAAAATGCATACAAAAATCTGCGTGGTTTTTGTTATCAAAATATTAATTAATTACGCTGCTCTGTTTTACAATTACAATAGTTAAGATAATTTTGTTTATGTTACCTACTGTCTCTTGATCTTCGTTACAACTACAATTATTGCCTGCACTTTCCTTAGGGGGGAGTTTCAATTCTGTTTTATACAATAAACATTCACATCGAAAATAAAATCGCATAAATTTGGTCACCTTTAAAACAAATAAATTTAAGACTGGCGAAAAATTGTAACTAAATATGTATGTGTGTGTTAGAAGGTATGCTTGAGTATGTGGCTCTGGGCGGGGCAACCCAGACGCGGGCTGTGATGTCACGGTACTCGCACAGGGCCACCATGCCATTACAGTCCATGGACTCGCCGGTGAAGAACTGCATCTCCTTGAAGCGTCCCAGAATGTCCTTCTTGGCCTTGTTCATGTTGGTCTTGAACACATCCACCTGGTCGGGCGACTTCTTCTCCAGCTTGGCCAGCACCTTCTTCATGTAGTCCTTCAGGTAGAGTGTATACGATTTCTTATCGCCAAAGGCCAAGGATTACTGCAGACGATGATTGAGCACCACATCCACGCCAGATTCGACGACTTCATCGGTACCCTCATCGGCCTCCTCACTCGAGGGATTGTAGCCCGTCAGCTTAATGTCGTCACCTCTGCGGCAGATCAATTTGCCATACACCTCGTAGATAACCTCATCGACCAACTTCATTTTGTAGGTGTCTGCGAACATCTCGTCACCGGTGATGATATTCTTGTAGATCCTCATGTTGGAGTCGGGATTGGCGTTTTTCAAAGTTGGCGTTCAAATCGTTTGCAAATCAATTGGTGTAGATGCTATTTTAAGTCTAGCTCTTTGAGGTTTGCGATCACAGATTTATGTAGTATTCCTGTAGCTGATATTATTATATTATGGTATTGTTTTAACGGTTTTTTGTTTCCATATTCTCCTTAGTTCTTCTGTAAGTTGACTATATTTGGTGATTTTATCTATATATTTCTTGTGAATATTGTTGTCATTGGGCACGCTTATTTCAATGAGATATGTTGTTTTTTTCTGTTTTATTTAGTAGGGTTATATCTGGTCTATTGTTTGTTATAGTTTTGTCTGTGTTTATGGTTATAGTTTATGGGTCTCACTTTCGAGTATGTTTATTGGTTCATATTTGTAGTGAGGTGTTTTTCCTGTTAAAAGTTTGAGATTAAATGCTATTTCTTGGTGAATTATTTTAGCTATGGTATTGTGTCTCTCGGTGTACTCTGTTCCTGCAATCACTTGACATCCAGATGTTATATGATCTATTGTTTCCATTTGTTGTAGGCACTTTCTACATTTGTCGTCTAACACATTCGGGTCCTTGACTATATACTTTAGATAGTTCCTGGTGGCTATGACGTTGTCCTGTATCGCAAGAACAAATCCTTCGGTTTCGGCATGAAGGTCTAATATTTTAAGCCATGTATATGAGTTTAGACTGTCGAGGTTGTCGTCGCGCATTATGTATGGGTGTTTTCCATGTAGTGCTTTCTCGCTCCACAGATCTTTCTTAGCTTGAGTATTGTTTCTTGGTGTAGTGTATAAATGGTCTTGTAGGTTTAGAGGGGTGTAATTTTTATCGGCTTTCGCTATTGATTGATGCAGGTTTGATGGGTGGTTGTGGAAATATTTTCTAAGGTTAGCTATCTGGTTATTGTGTAGATTATGGATGACTATCATTCCTCTTCCACCTTCCTGGCGAGGAATTGTTATTCTTTGGATGCATGAGCTTGGATGTAGCTTTCTGTGATTTTTAAGTTATTATTTCTAAGTTGTTGAGATCTGTGTTTGACCACCTAATAATTCCAAAGGAACAGGTTAGGATGGGTATTGCAAAAGTGTTTATTGCTTTAAAAAGGTTTTTGGAGTTGATATGGGTTTTGGTTAGTAACTTAATTCTCTGTCGATAAAGGTGGGTTAATTCTTTCTTAATCTTGCTGTGGTCGATTTTAGTACTCTGTTGGAATCCGAGATATTTGTATGTTTCATTCGCACTCATATTGTCCATGACTTCACCGTTGAGTATTATGTTGTTTGAAGTTTCCTTCCAATTCCCTCGTTCAATATGTTGCGCTTTGCACTTACTTATTCCGAATTCCATTTGAATGTCTGAGGTGAATTGCTCTGTGAATTCAAGTAGGCTTTTAAGCTGGGTCTTTGATCCTGCATATAGTTTAATATCATCCACATAGAGCAAATGATTTATTATGTGAATTGTATTTGCATCTTGTTTTATGTTAAAACCGTAGGGTATACTGTTTAGTGTGTTGGATAGTGGATTGAGACTTAGACAAAACCAAAGAGCACTGAGAAAGTCTCCTTGAAAGATTCCTCTGTTTATTTTGATTTCGTCTGTCAGTATATTTATTGAGGGTGTTATTAGATTGATTGTTGTTTTCCATTTCTGCATTAGGTGTTCGAGAACCTTTCTGATTTTTTTATGGATTTCATATATTTCCAGAACTTTCAGAAGCCAACTATGTGGTACAGAATCAAATGCTTTCTTGTAGTCGATATAACAATAGTGTAGGTTTCTATTCTTTATGATGGTTTGTTTTGCTATAACTGCATCTATTATTAATTGTTCTTTGCAGCCTTGACTGTCCTTTATACATCCTTTCTGTTCGTTTGTTTGTAATGATATTTTGCTGTGTTAGGTGATTGTCTATTTTTCTTTTTATTGTGGCTGTAATTATTTTGTATAGGGTTGAGAGACACGCGATTGGTCTATAATTAGCTGGATTTGATGTTTGATCGTTTTTAGGTTTTAAGTAAGTCTTTCCAGTGGTTAGGAACTCGGGGATTTTTGATGGATCTTCGATTATTTCATAAATTAGTATAGTTATGTACGGGTGAGTGGTTGTTAGTTTTTTGTACCAAAAGTTATGTATATTGTCTAGTCCTGTGCAGTTCCAATTATTCGTTTTCTTTATTATTTCTGTGGTTTCTTCCAGTGTTATAGTGCATTCTTCCTGTGCTTGTAGATGGGTTTGCTTATGTTCTTCCTGCTCTATCCATTTTGCTCTTGAATTGTGCTGTATGGGGTTACTCCAAATACCTTTCCAGTAATTTGTAATATCTGTTTTCGTGGGTGGTAATGATTCTTTTATTGTATTGTCTAATGTAAGTTTCCTATAGAATGTTCTCTCACTGTTTAAGAATGTTTTAATGTCTTTTCTTCTTTGGTGTGATTTCGTATATCTTTTTAGTCTTGCTGCATTTACCTTAAGCTTTTGTTTTTTAATGTCAGCTATTTCTTCAATAGGTTTCTTGTATTGTTCTTGAAGTTTGGATATGTGTATAATTATGTTTCTTGTTTTGTTTCCATGCAGGTATTGTGTAAGTCTTCCTTGGTGTTTTCGGAAGGCATTTAATTATTTTCTATTCGGATCATCTATTTAGGTTTTGAATGTTTGGTGTATGTCCCATTGAGTTGCCTCTCTGGGTCCTGGTTGTTGAGTGTTAATGTTGTGTAGGCTATTGAAAATACAGTTAGGTGTAGGTCTTGAATGGTTGTTTCTTCATTGAAAAGTGTTGAATTTGAATTTGAGTTTATTTTTGATTTAATATCTTAACGCTACAAATACAATGTACTTATTTTTGCGATAGTCACTTCAGTTTAGTCTTATTTAAATTTATATAATATTGATACTTAATGCTATACATTGGTTGTTTATTTATTTGTTACATTTGCGTTTACCTAGTCGTCTTAGATGGGTTATTAGATGGGTTTTAAATTGCGTTCCGTTCCTAATTAATTTAAGCTCATGTGGGAGCTCGTTCCATCTACAAGCTGCGGCAACATAAAAATGATTTTTAGACATCGACAAGAGTATTCTAGGACATATAAGATTTTGTGTTCTTTTCGAGGCTGCAAATTTTAATATATCAAATAGATAAGTAGGTTCTCTAGTGGTAATAATTTTGTGCAGAAAAACAAGTATTCGAAGGCTAATCCATGATTTTAAATCGAGATCAAAAATACTGTTAGAGTATGGCGTTATTTGGTCGGTAGGTTTACGGTCCAAAATATATCTTTCTATGGAATTGAAAGCCACTTGTAATTTGTGCATGCTGCTTGCGTCACAGCTTCCGAAGATTTCGACTCCATAAAATAATGTCGGTATTAGGCATGTTTTTGCAACGGTCAGTTTAAGGTAACGTGGCAGACAATTTTGAGTTAAAGACAGTTGCCTAAGCATACCATAGGTTTTACCTGTTGCCTTTGCTACATGATTACTCCAAGACAGAGTGCTATTGAAATTAATTCCAAGGTTAGTAGCATGATCTACGAACTCCATAGCAGTTCCTCCAATAGTGAGTTTAGCCAGCTTTCTGGTGTCTATTGCATTCTTGTAAATAATTAGGCATTTGGACTTCAGAGGGTTAAGTCCTAGCCCATTTGCGTCAGCCCAGTTGCTTATTGCATCTAATTTACTATTGCATACACTTACACAAACATTAATCTCCCGTAACGGCCCACTAACATATAATTGAACGTCATCGGCATACGTATGAACATCACAATTTGACAGATTATTAGGAAGGTTATTTATATAAATAGAGAACAGAAAAGGACCTAACACCGAACGCTGAGGAACGCCTCGCTTAATGGGTAATAAATTTGACATAGATTTGCCCGACACTACAGCTTGCCGTTTCTCTACAAGATATGTTTTAATTAGATTTAGTGCAGACGTCGAAAGATTGTATAAATTCTTTAACTTTGTGAATAAAATATCATGATCTACAGTGTCGAAGGCTTTTCTGTAGTCCAGTAATGTCAGAAAAGTGACATTACTGTCGTCAAGCTGCTTCCGGATGTCCTCCGCAACTCTCAACAGCGTTGTTGTACAGCTCCTGTCAAAAAATATGCTGAGCCACCAAGTGAACGTGTCGCGAATGGTCCACATACATCGGTATGTACAAGCTCCAGCTGATGTTTGGTCCTGTTCTCAGACGCTGCTGGGAACGGTTGTGTGTGAATTTTGCACTTCATGCACGTCACGCACGACATCTACGCAGAGAAATCCACATTCTCTGTGCCAGACACCATATTATTTTATGCAAGATCCATTAAGCTGGCGTCATTCCAATGGCCATACCTGTTTTGCCAAATTGTTGCACTTTTTAAGAGTATCTAATTTAAAAAATATTAAATCTAGATGCTTTAAAAAGTATAAACGAACTGGTTCTGTGATTGATTTTTCCAAATATTCAATAGCAAAATCTAAATTTACACTTTTTCACTCTAAGTGCTTTAACATTTATCTTGCAAAGTGTAGATCTTCTTCTTTTCCTTCCTTTTTTTTCTGGGTAACCAAAAGGCTAGCAATGATTTCACAGCTGTTGACTTATTCGCTGATTTCTTACATCAACTTATTTGCCTATCCAATATGCTAACACATCTTTTCCTTTGAGATTACTTCTTCAAAGTCTATGTGTGATCCCAATATTTCCGAAAATTTTCTTCTTTCATTTTTAAAATCACTAAAATCTTTATTCTCTTCTGGGCCTGACAACTTTCCTAGCTGTGTGCTCGAAGAGTGTTGTAGTTCTTTATGCAAACCTTTGCTCAAGCTTTTCAATCTATCACTCAATTCGTCTGTCTTTCGATTTCATTGGAAAGAATCTTATATTATTCCTCTCCATAAAAAAGGAGGGAAGTCGGATATTTCAAATTACAGAGGCATTGCTAAGCTATCCGCAATTCCGAAATTGTTTGAAGAGATTATAACCTCCACATTGCAGGAGGAGGAGGGCACCCCAGACCATAAGTGCGGGTCGACACGCCCAGCGACGCCGGTCACCGTCGTCGTGCTTAGCGTGGAGGATGCTGAGAGGGTGAAGCCGCAACCGGGGTGGAATCCCGCGAGGTGATCGTCCTGGACGGGCTCGTTACCAGGCCGGCCACTTACCCAGGTGCCTGAGTGGGAGGAGCAGCCGCGCACAGAGGGAGCCCATGGGGACGGGGATAGGCGGGAATGGGGGCACGCGCCGCAATGCGTCAAACAAAGTCGTCAACTGATTTTTTAATTACTTCATGTACATTTTATTAAGCCTATCTTATGCTAGATGGCGAAGAATGCAGGGAAATCGAGCATCATACGAATAAGAACACCAAGATCCCGTAGGCTAATGTATGAAATGAGTCAAACTTAGAAGTTTCTGACCTACTGGGGCGCTCTTTTTAACCCTATCAATCTCTTCTCGAAATTCGTAGTTTTGTATAATTTGAACAATTTTTGAACTTCCGAAGGAAACGAAAAACATAAGCAAACTCTCTAATCAGTTTGGCATGGGAAGAAAAACTTTCTATAGTTTCAAGCAAATCACTCCTTTCAACTATAACGGTCAGTCCAACAGCTTATTTGCGTACTTCCAACATGCGCATTTCTTCAGAGAGCTCAAATCGAGGGTTGTTGGCCAAGATTCTTGTGGTTTCAGCAGAAAAGGCGGCCCTTCGAGACACATAGACTCGACCAATTCCTCAACATCGCAGCCTCGAGAGACGATGTGTGCTGGATTTTGCTTAGTTGGTACATGACGCCAAGAAGCATCCTCTGTCCACAATTGGATCTCTCTGAATTTCTCTGAGTTCTATAAATGGTTAGTTAATTACAAGAATCCACTACCACGTATCGTTGAAATTTTCGCAGCCTTTAGCGAAGGTAAATTATTTTCTAAGCTTCATCTATCTAGTACATACAACCAACTTGTATAAGATGAAAAATCTATGTATATGGAGCACCCACATGGGTACATTGAAAATAAAAAGACTACCATTTGGTGTTAAACCAGCAGCATCAATATTTCAAAAAACTATGGAGTCAATTCTTAGTGGTATTCCAAATGTCGTTGTACATCAAGATGATATTACAGTAACAAGGAAAAAATCCAAGAGCATATTAAAACTCTTAAAATTGTTCTTAATAAGCTACAAACTTTAGGACTCAAGATTAACATAAGCAAATGCCAATTTTTCCTAGAGAAAGTATCGTACTTAGGATACACGATTGACAAAAATGGACTACAAAAAAATATGGATAGATGCAAAAGTGTTGTCAATTGTCCGATTCCAACAAATGTGACCCAAGTCAGAGAGTTCATAGGAATGGCTAATCAGTCTTCTAAATTCATTTCGAAATTTACACAAAAGATAAATCCATTATACGAACTTTTCAAGAAAAATGTTAAATTTTATTGGTCAGTAGAATGTCAGCGATCTTTCGAAGCAGAAATGTTTTCAGATCAAGTATTAGTACACTTTGACAGTTCACTACCAATCACTTTATCTACGGATGCAAGTAACTCAGCAGTTGCAGGTATATTATCACTCAGAGTACCAGTAGCTTTCATGTCAGGAGCCTTATCAAAAACGGAAGAAAATCATAGTACTCTAGAAAAAGAGGCTTTAGAAATAAAGTTTTGCGTAATCAAACTAAAGCAGTACTTACTGAGACATAATTTTTTATTATAAACTGTCCACAATCTATTAAAATTCTATCTCTTGAATATGATTACATTCTTTGGGGTTAACGAACCGTTAGTCCACAAAAACTCCAGCAATCAGTACTTGAACTACATCATTCACACATGCGCATTATTAAATCTAAAGGTTCCAGATCATATGTTTGGTGGCCCAAAGTCGATCCAGATATATTATAGAAAGAATGATAAAGGGTTGTAAACATTGTCAAGAATTAAGCTCAAGTCCAGAAAAATGTTCTTTGATACCAGGGAACTTACACAATCCGCCTGGAGTAGAATTCATGTGGATTTCACAGGTCCTATCAAAATCTTCTATTTTCTAGTAATAGTAGACTCTTTTACTAAATGGGTCAAAGTTATTAAGACAAAAAAAAAAACATAATTTTTCACTATCAAATCGTTAAGAGAAATCTTTCGGCGGTACGCACTAGTCGATACCCTTGTTAGCGACAATGGAAGACAGTTTACGTCAACCGATTTCAGCGACTTTGCAAGAAAAAAAAAAAACATCCAAAATCTAATGGACAAGCTGAAAATTTTGTCAAAACATTAAAGAAATCATTCATAGCATCCTTAAATGGTAACGGAATTATAGAAACTCTAAACATTGTACGACAGAAGAAAGTCCTTCAAAACTATTCTTTGGTAGAATTCTGAAATCTCGATTCAGTTTACTTAAATAACCTTCAGTTAGAGAAAAAATGTTCGTAAGCCAAGAGAAAAGCATATCCAATTACAAAGGTAACAGAACTGTAGATTTTAACAAAAATGAACCGGTATTTATTCGTAATTACCGTTACCCTAATAAACCTAAATGGTCAGAAGATACGGTGAAGCAACAACTAGGTCCAAGGTGTTACATATGCATACGCAACAATAAAGAGATCAAACTACACTGTGATCAAATGCGTAAAAGAACACAAAAATTATCTGAGACGGGCTCTGAAAAACTTGGTGATGGAGCGAAGGTGAATGGTGAAGAAAAACAAATGAATTTAAGGCCTCAAAAGGATGGTAAAATCATAAGAAAATGAATTTTAAGTTGCAAATAAGACAAGATTACAAAATAAGATTAGAGCTTTTGAAAGTATACCTATACAATCCTATATGAAATTTAATGCGTGTTGCCTTATATATACTTTAAACCGAAAATGAGTTTACATTATTTTCGATTATAATCATTTCTATTGAAATAATTTCATATTAGTTGTTACATTAGCACCCATCGTGCTTCGTTAATATATTAATGTAGTACAAATATAACATATGTAATAACAAATGTGGCAACTCCAATATCGATAGGTTAACAATGTGAACTAGATCATAAGAACCACTTGTGATCGACCTACTTTTAATACATTTATACTAATAAAGAAGTAGGCGTGCAAAACAAAACTAAAACTTTTCCGAATACGAAAACTACTTTTCTGATTTAAGCCTCTACTGGACTCCAGCACGACGCTCGGCAAATAGAGACCGAGCTAGCGGCGGACGCCTTTATGGAATAAAGAAAATTACTGCCAACTAATACCGTTTAAACTACTTATATAAAATATATTATCCTCAACAGTATTGAGATGCGAAATGGCAAATTACGTTTTCCAAATTATACCAGTCAATCTTAATTGCAACAATTGGAATGTAGACTTCGATGAGTTATTTGACCTCTGCATGGAAATCGGGGATGAAAACATCTTAGTCACAGGAAACTTCAATGCGCGAATTCTGACGCTTCAAGGATTCACGGAAGGTGTTGATACGGCTACGGGATATGCGTGTACATCGCGAATGTCAAAAGACAAAGTCGTAAATAATAGGGTCATTAAGACGATTGAAATGTGTGGGACACTGGACCTTCTAAGTCTAAATGGAAGAACAAAGAGCGATGTTGAAGGACACCTTACTTTTCTCAGACATCAGTCAAGTTCAGTAATCGACTATTGCATGGTGCGTGGCAAATGGCATGATTTTGTTACCGTCGCAGTGAATGGCGAAATAGTTTCAGACCATATGCTTCCAAACTAATCAGCAGCTTTCATCAGTGGATCAAGCAAAACCCGACATTGACCTGATAATACACAGCATTTCCAAAGCTGCTGGATGCATGCAAAGGCCACGTTCAACATAATTTTCACAGCCCTGGTTTGATGCGGACTGCAAGGCAACTCTCGTTTGATCTACTTCAGCTTGCTAGGATGGAGAACACACCTGACACTAGGACCATTTATCAGGAAGCAAACAGCGCTTTTAAGAACATTTGCATAATTAAGCAGCTGCACTTGGTATTTGATATAGCCAGGGTTAACAGCAGCAAAGAGTTTTGGGCAATAGCAAGAAAGCTAAACGGGAGTTCTTCAAAAATTCCATGCTAGTGGAAGTTTCTAATCTCGCTGGGCATATCAAAACGACATTATTTGTCAGTAACCCTTCGGTACAATTTGAATATGCGCTCCAGAACTAGTCGGTGGTAGTCCTTAATGTGCGCATTTCAAACTCTGAAGTGTGTCTGTGTGTCTCGGTCAATCCTTGGAGCTTTGTTAGGTTTCGCGGTCTTAATGCGAAACCTAACAAAGCTCCAGGGATTGACCGAGTTCCTATTAAGTTCTATAATAATGCCACCCCACTTTGCGTCCCCAAGATGACTCAGGCTTTTAACCAGATCCTTCTTTCAGCCAACGCGCCAAACAGCTTCAGGAAAAGCATTATCTGACTCCACATCAGCTTCAAACCACTGGTATATATATAATGCATAAATGCAGCCATGAAGTTGTTTGCTTTGATTTTGTTAAGACGAGTAAGTATCAATTTGGATTTCGCCGAGGTTACTCAACAGTGGATAGCGTTTTTGTGCTTATTGCAATTGCCATATCTTACTTCACCGCATAACGGAAGCTGTATTTCTATTTTATAGACTTCACATAGACTAACTAGCAGAGTCCCCCGAGACGCTTCAAACCATAATAAATAAGCTCTTCAAATATTGCAAACTATGGAGTCTGCAGATTAACGTGGATAAGACGAAAGTTTTGATTGTGAAAGATTGTGCAAGGTCCGACAGATGGGTTTTAAATGGCGTTGAGCTAGAAACCGTAAAAAGCTTTAAGTATCTTGGCGTGACCATCACCGGAAACTTAAGCTTTAAACCTTACCTACAAGAAAAACTGCAAGACTCTAAGAAAGCAATAAACAGCACTTGGAAAATTTTTTCGGAAATCGACACATTTTGCCGAGCACTTAAATTTAAAATGTTTGAAGCATCTGACAGTTGCTATAACGTGTTATGCATCTCAAATTTGGGGTTACTGTCGATATGATGAAGTTGAGCGACAATAAAGGTTATTCATCAAGCGCATAATTAAACTACCCCGCACTACTCCGAACTATGTACTCCACGTAGAAACCGGCCTGCCTTCCTTATTCGTGTACTGTCTGCAAAGCCACTTCACATACTTAAGGAAAATTTTGGATTTGCCGAAAAGTAGACTGGTAAAATCATTCACCGCTATGATGCTGTCAGAAAAATCCCAAGTTTTTGTCAATTGGCTCTCCTTATTTAATGCATTCTAGATCTATGTTTACGTCATACGTAGATCTAGAATGCGTCGGATCTTGGGAAAGACCCCATCAAGTGCTGTTAGAGAAAGCTGTTAGCAGAGAAAAAGACTCATTTCTAAGCCAAGCCGGGCAAAGTGTTGTACGAAACACGTACAAAAAATTTAAGCTTAATCTGGAAACGCTCAACTACTTCCATGACCGTTGCGACATTCAAGCCATATCTCTTATTAGTCGGGCTCGCTGTGAGATGCTAAGCCTTAACTACAGGCCATACTAGAGCTCTGTTAACACCGAATGCAGTCTCTGTAATTTGCATGTAACTGCCCAATTCTATCAGAAATAAAAAGCGCCCATCTGGGAAGCCGATTCCTATCGGAATCAGACTTCATCAATTGGTTAAACGTCCAGGACTGGATGAGACTATATTCTTTTCTACAACAGGCGCTAAAATATAGACTCTATTATAAATTAATTTTTGTAATTATTTCGCATACAAAAATTTCTTATATATTTTTTGGCCAATGCTTAAACCGAATACCATTTTTCTTTCTGTATTAAGTTATTGTTATATTTAATTGTAAACAATTTAGAAAATGTAATCTCTGACATTTAAAATCCAAGCCTCAGTTAATATAAGTAAACAGTAATCAAAACCAGTAATCATCAAAATTACACTATTTAGTCATCAAGTTGAAACTATAGAGTATCAAATTCTCTTTAATACTCGTAGTATCAAATTGGTACTTTCAAAAGTATTAAAATTATATTTTGAAGAAATCAAATTGAAACACACTTGCATCGGACTGGAAAATAATCGGATAATTAGCTGGCCCCTCCTGCCACACCAGGCACACGCCCTTGGTCGCATGTTTTCGAACTCAAAATCGAAAATGTGTGAGTTTCCGTTTGATACTTTAGCGTATCAATTTAATAAGCTTAGAGTCAAATTTACACCTAATATATCAATATTCTACTGTATTGGATCATTTTGAAACAAAAATGTTAACTGGTGTCAGTTCCACTTTGAGACAACGCGTGTCAAATTGATTTTGATACAAATTTTTTTGGGTGTACTAGTCGTTAGAAAAATCTTCGCAATGAGATACTAAACAAGAAATAATGTCGGTCAAGCCCGACTATAACATACTTTGTACCAACGAAATTATACGCTCAGCATCAATTTTGATGCTGCAGTAGCAGCTGAAAGCAGCGCTGCTTCTGCGCTGCAGCAGCGAACAGTCTTTTGATCATAACTCGAAAACCGTTCATCCAATCTTCACCATTTCTTTGTCAGATCTATAAGTTATCCTTATTACTAAATATATGTAGAAGGAACAATCCACCTATCTTTAAAACTGTAGGAGCTATGACGTTTTTTCCAAATTGCGGAGGCGTGGCCAAAATAAAAAATAAACTTGATCTGCCTACAGACATAAGAAGCATATGTCCCATACATGTCAAACCTCTATCTCTTACCATCTCTGAGATCTGTGCGTTCATACGGACAGACAGACGGACGGACGAACATGACGGACATGACTCGGCTGTTGATGCTGATCAAGAATATATTATATATACTTTATAGGGTCGGAGTTCCTTCTTGATGTTACATACTTTTGCACAAACTTATAATACTGTGTACCTACGGTACAGAGTATAAAAATTTAGTCGCGTAGAGACTATATCGAAAGAGACCCTATTTGGATACAACCTAATCAGCTTGCCTAATAGACTGTGTACATTTTGGTAGAGAATAAGGAAGGCTGAAGTTAGTTTTTTGGAGTATAGGGTTCAGATGATCCGTACGTTAGTGAAGGTATTCGGCATATCATCATATTCGTGAACAATAATTTGTTCAGGCCAAAGAGAGGTGTAAGAGGCCGCTCGTCGACTTTTTCCCCAAGCCTAAGACTAGGCAATGGGATTTTTTTTACGAATGCACCAAGCCGAGCTTTCACGCAACTCCATCTATGGTGGACATTTCGTCACCTTGGCAATTGAATGTAATGCGAATGTCGGTTGAGTCAGCTGTTAATTCATAAGTTGCCAATCAAATAATGAAAGGCCGAATAAAGTGAAAAGAGATTTCTGGAAAACTGGGCCTCCCAACTACCATGCTGGCCGACCGAATAGATGTGCGCGCTCAAACATCGAGTACGAAAAAAGTATTAGTTTTCTGTGCAGTTCAAAAGTAGTGAATGTGAAACAATGTTTTCATACAATTGTTCCTACTTGCGTAGTGAGTATAATCGTAAAAGAAAGGGTGACTTAAAAATTTGGCACTATTAGCTGGCCGTACTTAGCCTGCTGAGCACAACCTGGGAGAAAGTCGTTGCAGAAATTCTTTTCCTGTGGTAAGTAGTTTAATGTAAGTTTTACATTAATTTTTTATGCAATGCGATGGCTGATCAAAATTTCGATTTACTTCTTTTTTTCGATCAGAGTCGGCACTATGGTTTATATTAAATAAATCAAGTTAACAAGCCCAAAAACAAACCCCTGCCAACATCAACTTTAATTGCTGGGCTAAATGGCATATTATTTGGTCAGCAGCTGCAACATATAAATATGTGCATAAATCGTTCAACAACCAAAAGCTTTTTTATGCACCCGCCTACACATATGTGCCTTAAAGCTTTCGCCTTCAGTTCCCCACTACGCCCATAATCGCCGGTTGGGAAACATTTTATAAGCGGGGAAAAAGCGTTCCGGAAATATTTTTCCTTTGTGGATCATGGATCACAATCGCGATCGATACCTGGCCTAAATGGTGGCCCGGAACATATTTAAAATACTGTGTGGTTTTTCAAGTGGAAAGTTTCTTAGTGGCTGGCAAACCTAACCTCAGTCGCAGCCTCAGATCAAGTTTTTTTTTGTGCTAAATGGCCTAGGGACTCAAAATTTCTCTAATGAACTGACTTTAACTTATTTGATATATTGTGTGTTGTCATTTTGCATTTTTGGTTTTAAATAGGTTTGGTTTTTACCCGGCTCCAGTTCCTGTTTTTTACAGTGTATTTTATTGTAAAACAAAAAAACGCCACTATTTGGTTTAATTCTCCGATATATTTCGGGTTCCTTCGGAATCCGTCTTCAGGGCTATACAAAAACAATAATTCAAAAAGAATACAAATTTAACAAATATAAAATTTTCGTATACATGAACTTTTTATACATACAAAAACACAGCGCCTTGTCCATCAGCTGTGGAGTTTAATACTGATTTTTTGTTTTGTTTGTCTCCAACAGATGAAGATACCAATGGGCACAGTTGTCTGTGTCTGTTTTAAAATTTAGTCTAACTTGTGTGGGTGTGTTGATAATGTAGAGCATTTCTAAAGTAAGTCGTTTATTGTAATGCTGCTCTCTTTCCAATATGCTCACTGCTGTGAAGTCTGGAGAATGTTCGTTTTCCGCACAGTGGGCCGCGAGCGCTGTTTTTTGTATTGTAGTTTCATTTCGTCTTTTTATGTCAGATTTGTGTCCCGATAGTCTGGTCTTCAGTTTAGATTTTGTCGTGCCAACATATACTTTGTCGCATACATTGGTCCCGTCTCCAGCACATGGTATCTTGTATACTACGTTGTTCGTGTATAATAGTTCTATTTTGCTCTTTGTGTTCGTAATAAATAGTTTTGTAGTGTAAATAGGCTTGTGTGCAATGGCTACATGGTCTTTGTTGTAACAAATAGAACGTGCCAGTCTATCCGAAAATTTAGGAATATATGCCACTGATTTGTATATTTTTGGGAATTTTTCTTCTTTGTTTGTCCTTGGCCTCTCATGTGATTTTATAAGTGACGAAATAGTGGTGCTCGGAAAATCATTGTTTTTAAGTATGCGGAAAATGTGTCTCTTGTTGGTTGGATGGAAAATCGGATCACTCGTATCTAAGACCCTTTTTATAAAATTTTTGGCAGTGTTCATTTTCATATTAAGTGGATGTTTTGAATGGTAGCTGCTCGTCCTACCCGACGACATAGGATTTTGGTACCAATTTAATTGTAATTTTTTGTTAACCCTAACAACCATTAAGTCCAGGAACGGAAGTTTCTTGTCCATTTCCAATTCCAATGTGAACTTGATGTCCTTGTGATATGTGCTTAGAATTTCCAGTGTCTTCTCTATTTGATCTTCCTTAACTAGTGCAAAAATGTCATCGACATATTTTGTTAGTAGTCTGCTGTAGTTCACTTTGTCCAAAATCTCTTCCATTATTATGTCCGCGATTATTGGCGATGCAGGCGATCCCATGGGTAGTCCTCTTAATTGCACATATGTTTTATCTTTGTATCGAAAATATCTATTCTCCGTTATGCAAAAAGTCAAAATGTCCATAAATAGTTTTTTAGGTATCACAGTGTGTTGTTCAATTTCGTCCCATCTTTTTTGTATGACCTCGAGAGCTAGGTCAGTTGGAATACTTGGAAAAAGTGAGACTACGTCAAAGGATACAAGTTTCTCATCATCTTAAATGTATGCATCATTGATCAGTGCTTGAAAATCTGTTGCGTTTTTTATTTTATATCAGGATTGCGTTGTCAGGTTATTTAAAGTGTTGGTGAGATATTTGCAAAGATGATATGACGGCGAATTTGTCATTTAACATATAGGTCTAAGTGGCATACTATCTTTATGTACTTTAGGAAGTCCATATATTCTCGGAGGTAAAGCTGTGTTCGTCGTAAGTCTGTACTTCTCTTTCTTCGTGATTATTTGGAACTTGAACAGTTTGTCAATAAAGGCATTATTTTTAGACTGCAAACGTAAGGTTGGATCTATCCGCAGAATCCTGTACATATTTAGATCCCCTATTTGTTCCATCTTGGTATGATATTCATCCTTTTCCATTGCTACGGTTACGCTTCCTTTGCTGAGTTTAATATTAATACTCCTTTATTGAGTGATTGACCCTACTAAGAAGCAGATAAGCAAAACCAGAGCTCCGCAGAGGACATCTTAAAATTAAAGGCCAGAGATTAAATCAAAGTCTGTGTGAATGAAAAGCAGATCAAGCTAACAGCTTGATAATCTTCTGGGTAAGAAGTCTGGAAGAATTGTGCAACCCGCTTGAAATAGACTGGAGAGACTTTCTAAGATCAGCGCGGGAATGGAATTCTCTTTTTCATAGAATATCATGTTTTAGGAAACCTCTGCTAACCAAGACCGATATGATAGGTAGCCTGGATGATAGAGAGGATAAATACTGGGCACACCTTGTTACCTATATTAAGCTAGCTTTAAAATATCGAGCAGCAATTTTAGAAGTGCTGAATTAGTTTTAAATGCGTGCAAATGTGCTAACTTGCCAAATACTGATGAACGATCTGGCATCTGGGGAAGACCCGGCCAGAGCTCCGCAGAGGACATCTAAAATTTAAAGGCCAGAGGTTAAATCAAAGTCTGTGTGAATGCAAGATCAAGCTAACAGCGCAGGACTCGAGGTTGATCGAAAACTGACCACAGTGAGCTTTATTCAAAAGACCCTTAAATTTGTTAATTGCTTGGCCACAGCAGTTTTAGGCGGCAAACACAAAAAGAAAAAGTAAACAGAAGGAAAGAGGAAGAATAAAAGCTCAACAAAAAAAACTCGTTAAAAGCGACACCTACACCTGATGGTGGCACCAAAAACACTGCGCTCTGTATAATTGTGAAGCATACTTCTAGGCGGTTTCATAATGCGGCTGGAACGTTCGCCTATTAAAAACAATGAGCAAGGGAAACCATCAACCCCACAGGCTTCAGGAACGGCGCCACTAGCAGGAGAGTCAGTGGCCAAGAGGTCTCAAATGGAATGCTCCTACGGACTGTCGCTAGCAGATATTTTGAATGCTGTGCAGGCCATTGACTCTGACATCAACAGGCGTATGGAGAAGCTGGCAACTAAGGAAGATATACAGAACCTTAGTGAAGAAATTAGCGTGAATATGGGCGAGCTCAAAGCAGAAAATGAACTGCTCCGAAAGGAAATAGAACAATTAAAAAAGGACAGAGACCAAGATAGGAGAGAGCTAAACCGCTAAGTAAACGACAGCAAAAATAAAAGCTTATTGGTAAAAGGACTCCCCTCAGGAGAATCCCCGCTCAATGAGTTTCATAGGCTTTGCAAAAGCACTTTAGATGTACCACAAGTAAAGGCAAAAACTGTCAAAAAAATATATACAAATATATTATATATATTTTGTATAAAAATATACAAAAAGGCACTCTTACAGCTGAAAAGAGAACTATCACGGTTAGGAAACGCTAAAATGTTCGTCAGAAACGACAGTATAAGCATCGATGGAACTTGGATGTATTTCGACAACAACCACAATCTGATCGCCAAAGGACAGCCAGTGGAGCAGCGCATGAAAGTTATTTTTGGGGACAATTTCGATTTAACCAATTTTAAATATGAGGCTCTTCTAGATAGAATGACAAAAAACTAAAAATAATCATACAAACACCAAGTCATAATAAGAATCATAAGAAAATGTTAAATATCGTGTCCTACAACATCCATGGTCTAGTTTATGTATCCCCAGTTCTTACAATATGTTACGTCCTTTGATATTTTTATTCTACTAGAAACGCATGTAGTCTCAGAAAAATGACATGTACATGTATGACATGTACTGGACCCCAGCAACACGCAATACCCGTTTTGGCCGAGCCATTGGAGGCATCGTTGAAGGTGTAAAAAAGCCCTTAAAGACCAATGGAGTAAAGCATGAGATGACGCAATCCGACGGAATCCAAATCCTTAATCTATTCACGAGCAGAGTTAACTTTAGTATTGTACCTCTATATATAAGAGGCAGTAACTGGAATGCCGAGTTTTTACATGTAGAAAACACCTTGATTGAAAATTGCCCGGAGAACCCTATTGTTATTGGAGATATGAATATCAGAATTGGAAATCTATTACAAGACATAATAACAATGGATAGTACCTCATGCATAGCAAATACGGCAGGCAGAAAATCTAAGGAGACAGAGAGGGAAGCTATACCTTTATGAACACAGTCGGCAACTCAACAAATGACATAACAGCTATAAGTCACGAACTCCTTCCGTGTGTACAAGACTTCCTTGTGGAAAGTAAGACATGGTCTGATCATCTGCCAATATGCCTGCATCTTAATGTCTTAATACCTGAGTATGTGCAAACTCTCAACTTGTTACCAAAATTAAAATGGATCCCAGAAAAACAAAAGGAATACCGAGAAAGAGTTGTGAGAAAACTGAATGCGAAAGAGGCAAGTGGTCAGCAGTTTTCCCTGTCTAATCTGCAGGAAATCGTTCATGAGGTAGCCGCAAAACAGCAAACAAATCAAAAACAAACGGAGCCCAAATGCAAATGGTTTGATCGACAATGTAAGAATTTTAAAGAGAAGTCCCTGGAACTTTTAAAAGCATTTAGGAAAATCAATCAAACGAATCGAGAAATGCTCCGAAAGCAATATTTAGAGACCAATAAAGAGTATAAGCGGATATGTAATGCTAAAAAGGATAGTTATTACCAACAGCTGGAGAGACGGCTTGAGAGAGTTAATAATAGCAAGGACTGGTGGAGTATAGTACGACAGATAAGGGGAACTGAATTTAAGATAAGCGCTCAAGTCTTGGTTGCTGACTTCGAAAAGTATTTTAAAAACCTCCTTAACCCCGACCAGCACGGATGCCATTTACATTACGCAAGAAACCTTATCCAAGATGAATTTTTAGACTCGGAAATTACCTATGGTGAAGTCATGGATGCGCTTCGAAAAGCAAAGACCAACAAAGCCCCGGGCGAAGATCGAATCCCTTATGAGTACTACATGCATGCACCAAAAGAGTTTCTAGAGGCGCTAACACAAGTCTACAATAAAATGATTAGTACACAAGAAGTCGAGAAGTGTTGCTCATCAAATATAGTTCTCCTTATATATATAAAAATTGTGATATAAGCAAATCAGAGAATTACCGAGGGATTTCGTTTTTAAACTGTAACATTAAAATCTTAATGAGCATCCTTAATTATAGGTTGGCTAAATGGGTAGACCGCCACAATAAAATGAATGAATATCAAGCCGGTTTCAGGAAAGGCTACTCTACGGTGGACAACGTATACAACCTTGCGGGGATAGTTCATTTAAAGCTGCAGGAAAAGAAAAAAGTATTCGCTTTCTTTATGGACTTCAAAGCGGCCTTTGATAAGGTGCGAAGGAAATTGCTCTGGTACAAACTGCATGCCAAGGGAGTGTCATCAAAATTCATTAATATACTGGAAAGGATTTATGATCAAACGGAAGCAGCCATATAGACAGGACCTTATCAAACTTCTTTAAGACGGGAATCGGGGTAAGGCAAGGATGCACACTATCTCCCCTACTTTTTACGCTTTACCTAGACGACTTGCATGAGGCGCTAGAAGGTGGATTGTCTGTCTTAATATCCGCTTATTAATGTATGCAGACGACAAAGTTATTATGGCTGACGAGACCCATGTACTCCAAAACATGATCAACCGGCTGGAAGAGTATTGCAGTAAATGGGGAATGGAGGTAAACTTGAATAAGTCAGAAATTATGGTATTTAGGGAAGGAGGCAGGCTATCGGCGTCTGAAAGATGGACCAACAAGACAGAAGAAGTAAAAATAACACCAGAGTTTACATATCAGGGAGTCCTCTTCACGCCCACAGTGTCGTTCAAAAAGCACGTGCTTAGAAGGAGTATTGAGGCAAAAACAAGCTTTAACATGACCCTAACTTCCTAGGAAAAAGGGAAGTACACATAAATGCAAAATGGAAACTATTTAAAGCAGTAAGCCGTATAATCCAAGGATATGGAGCAGAAATCTGGGGAGGAGAACACTTTACAGAAGTCGACAGAACGAAATTTCTCTTTTTAAAAACAGTTCTATACTTGCCTACGAATACACCAAACTATGCCCTATCTCTTGAGACCGGTTTGGAGGATGCCCACCTGTATACGCTCGACCTGCACCTGAGTTTCATTGGAAAAACGATGCATTTTTATAATGAGAATCGCCTCCCACACTGCATTACTTCGATGCTAATGGAAAAAAAATATCTTCTGGGTAAGAAGTCTGGATGAATTGTGCAACCCGCTTGAAATAGACTGGAGAGACTTTCTAAGATCAGCGCGGGAATGGAATTCTCTTCTTCATAGAATATCATGTTTTAGGAAACCTCTGCTAACCAAGACCGATATGATAGGTAGCCTGGATGATAGAGAGGATAAATACTGGGCACACCTTGTTACCTATATTAAGCTAGCTTTAAAATATCGAGCAGCAATTTTAGAAGTGCTGAATTAGTTTTAAATGCGTGCAAATGTGCTAACTTGCCAAATACTGATGAACGATCTGGCATCTGGGGAAGACCCGGGCAGCCAGGTGTAGTAATCGGTGTGAGGTGACTAGCCATGCGCACGGCCGACAGACGGACTTTGTTTTATGTCCATGTTGGATAATTTCGCTTCTTCTTCTTTTAGAGTATCCTTATTATTATTATTATTATTATTATTATTATATATTAATCGTAATTACAAATTAAAATTATATAAGATATTGTACTTACATATGTATATGC
Source organism: Lordiphosa andalusiaca (assembly GCA_035044965.1). Taxonomy (NCBI): domain Eukaryota; kingdom Metazoa; phylum Arthropoda; class Insecta; order Diptera; family Drosophilidae; genus Lordiphosa; species Lordiphosa andalusiaca. Next base: position 65,417 of record JAWNNM010003737.1, on the reverse strand, counting down.
TCATGAAATAAAGAGAGAACTACTACTACTACTACTACTCCTTTATTTTCTTTCAGGAATTTTTGTGTTTGTCCGACTGTGTCTGTAACTGGGCGATTCATTGCATTCTCCTGTGTTATAGCCTTGGCGTCTTTGATGAGCAGCGAAAGTTTTGTTCTCGCTGATTCTTTTTCCTCCTTATCCTCAATTGTTTGCACCACATTCTCAACATCGGCAATGACATTAAAGAGCGGAAACTTTTGGTTCGGTATTGGGAGAGCGAGCGGAAACTCTTTTGTTGTTTTGTTGACGAACCATTCCTTGGTGTTGTTTTTGTTTTTCGCCAGTAGGTTATTCCGTTCGTTCCTTAGTTTTTCGTTTCATCTGAGAAAACTTAATTTCTTGGTTCGCGCTTATGATAGTTGATGCTCGCTCTCTAAAAATGCTGCAGCGTCATCTTTGTTCATCAGCCGGTTGAGTTTTGTTTTTGTGCTGTTTAATTGTTCTGATTCTTCTTTGATTTGTTGATGTTTTAGTTAATAAGTAAGTTAAGTAGTTTTGAGTGAAAAAATTCTGTATGTCTTGCTATTGAATTTTGTATGTCAGTCGGTACTTTCGTGTCCTTGCTAATAATGCTATTAAGTCGGGTGCTGTGTTGTATAAACTTTGAAATAATTTTTGTTTTCCTACACGATAATAAACATTTTTTGCTGGAAATAAGTTTCGTCATCCTGATGTTATTGGATTAAACCTTTTTCACGGTTCTTTTTGAGTTGTAGTTGTATTTCTGTTTTAGCTCAGCATAAACCATCCTGATTGGTGTTTATGTGTTGTTGTTTGTTGATTATTGGTGTATTTTCCTAGCACGACAAGAATTACTCTTATAAGTTTCTGTGCTAGTCACTGTTATAACAGTTTAAAATCATATTTTTACATTAAAGGGAAGAGAGATCACATTTTAATTTAAGTTAATACATTTAAATGGTTAAGTTAAGAAAGCAAAAAAAAACAAAAACAAAAACAGAAAATCAGAAGAATGAGTTTAATTGAAATTACTTGTATTAAATTAAATGAGAATTTAGCTTAAAAAACTACAATTTTATATACTACTTTAGACTAGTTTAAACTATTTCAAGTGGTGTGTAGGTGATTAGTGAGGTTTTTCTTAAATTTGGATGCGCTAGTAACTGCTTTCAAATTATGTGGTAGCTGGTTCCAAAGACGAACGGCATAAATAAAGTACGTAAGTAAAGTAAGAAAAATGTAAGAGCATTAAGTGAATATTTAAAATCATTAAGTATATAATTTCGTTATATATTTTTGGCAAGAACATGGTGACATCTGCCAGAGCTTTAAGTCGTGAAAAAAGATAAAGCTTTCTTTTACAGGTTTAAACCAAAACAAAAGCTTCAAACAAAATGCAAACATAACAACAAAATATCTTTCTGCGTGGGATGATGCTGGTAGTGGTATACATATACATACATTTTTACATTTATTTGATTGGATTTCCTATTAAAGCCAATCTAGATCACTTGAGCAAAAGCTTTTCTTTCTCAAGACTGTGTTGATCCAGTGAAAGCTTTTTCTTTGCTCAAGCTTTAACTTACCTTGAACTTGAAGTTCTATTTTTTTGGCCATGCAGCGAACATATGTTTGATAACCCAACTGCAACTACACATGCCTACAACATATTTTAGTAAAAATTCATTTTGCCTTTACTCAATGCATATATTTTTCCTATAATTATTTTTGCCTTTAATTTATAATATATTCCTTTAGTCTTATAAAATATCTATATGTATGTCCATATAATATATTTTTTATTTTAGGTAGGGTGGGCATTCGCACTCCAACATCGGTGTAAACTTTTAAAAGTAGTCCTGATCAAATTAGACCCTCGACTTCTCTTTCTTTTTTCTTCTTTTTTCGTTTATTGAGTCTTCCCATTCCCTTTTCCCTCTCCTTTTTTTTTGTAAAAAAATAGTACGCGAATTTTAATGATTGAATGTAACATCCGAACACTTTAACATACGATTAACCTTAAAGAGAACACCCCTTTGCCGACGAGCCACAGCCGTTGAAGCCAGCGCGTACTCCACTCTTGGTTAACGAACATCAGTTCCCTACAGGTGTATAAATTTATACCCGTTACATGTTACAGAGTGTTCAAGCATTCTAGGAAGTAGGGATTCCGTAATTTAAATTTTAAAACTAGAAATATTACGCGTCTGCTTAAAAATTAACTTTTTACGCTGAATTCAGTGACAGAAACATTCAGCCTGTAGCCTAAGTGGGATTTCAAATCGTTTAAAGTCGCGATGGGACTTAAACGCGAAAAAATGCGGTTATTTAGGGGGCAATGCCTGATTTAGGCATGTTTCTTCTTGGGGCAATCCCACTTATAGGTTTTACAGAAGGTACGGATATGGTACTGTTAAGAAGTGGTGATTGGATACGGCGACAGTTACCGTGGTAGTAGGAGCAGATGCCAATGCATTAAGCGATGTAAAGTTGAATGGTGGCAATAGGTTGTCAGCGGCAAGATTGAAGTATTTTCTGATGTGCTACCAACGGCTCCTGTAACATTTGCAAAAGTAGGATTTGATAGAAAACGTCGCGTACCGCTGGACTGTGGGCGGTAGTAGCGGTAGGGTCGATATTAAGGTGAGCCAAATCTGGAGTAGCACCGGTTACAATCATAGACGGTACACTTATTGTATCCATACCCAAGGGAGAGCTGTCTACTCTTATACCTGATACCTTAGATACCCCCGCACTATTTGGTACAGGATTACACACAGTTGTGATCTCCAGGGCTGCAAGTGAGGCAGGTTCTTCTTGGCAAAACGGCAGGAGAGTAAAATGGCCTTTGCTCTGGAAACGATAAGAAATTAGTGACCATTCCACACTTATTCGGAGATTCATTGGTATGAGTAGTAACTTAACTTGCAGTTCTCTGAAACGACCACAATCAGAATCAAATTTCAAGTACGTCTGCCGCATGAAAACCCTCATGTCGGCTTAAATGCTGTGGCAATTCCAGAATGTCCCATTGAGATGGGCATCTCGATCCTTATTAAGGTCCACAACACGGCCACCAATGATTCCAAAACTTGCACAAGATGTATGAGTAGTGTTGGTACAGAGCCTACATTCGGCGAAGGTCTGGCGTGCAGATATTTTGTTGTTATAAGAACAACGTTCAGCGCAGCAGGTTGCCATTGGAGAGGATTGACGATAGCTATAGCTACAGCTCACGGTAGAAAACTGAAGCGCTCGAAAGTGAACGACTCGGACTCTCTAAAACAAGCTTCTAAAGAGAAACAAAATCTATTTAAAGCACGCGAGCGAACGTCAGCATAGACCAAACAAGGTGTGCAGCAGCTACAAAGCACCGTAAGACCTGCACTTAAAGACGCGGACGCGAGCGAAGCAGTTTATTGTTAATTACTCTAATACAAAGTCACTATCTTCAGAATATAAGGCATAAGGGATCACCCGAAGGGAATAATTCACGGCCAAGCAAATCAACAACGATAAAGAACGTGATGAGTCGGGAGCAGTCATTTTGTTTGCTTTGTTTACATTTGTTAATTCCATTTATATGCATACAGCTTTTACATAAGCATAGATGTTCGGCTGCCGAAATTCTGCTTGCTGGCTTAACCATATTTATCTCGGCTTGCAAGATCAGTCATTATCTATCGCTCGCTTATTAACGTCGCATCGCATTCGCATAAAAATCATCATTTGCTTAAAACAATTTCGCATTTAGGGTAGCATAAATTAATACCTCCTCTAAACAAAATGATTATTTAATAAATTAATGAGCGGGAGCAAGGAGAGAACACGTCTTACTGACTTCGCGGTTGAAGGGATTGTTATATTTCTTACAAAATTGGGTGAATGGCCATTGGTGAGCTCAAGAAATTATAGGGGATATAGGGGATATATGATCACTTCCGTTTTTTGCTCTGCTAGCATTAATCCTACCTTACGAACCTGATGTTGATAGACACAATTGTGCCGCTCATTTTAAGGGTCACTTCTTCCAGCGTCTTCCCAACTCCAGTATCCGCTATGTCGTCTGCGAACTCGTAGATCGTCGTTCCCTGTGGTTTGCTGATATCTAGAACTCTATTGTACATCACGTTCCATAAGATAGGGCCAAGTACAGAGCCTTGTGGCACTCCTCCCGTGATGTTATAAGTATGGGGTCCTACATCTGTGTCATACATCAGGACTCTGTCCTCAAAGTATTGGGCGACTATTCGTATTAGATAGTGTGGCATTCGCATTTCGCTCATGGCGTTGAGTATATGGCTCCAGTTTGCCGAGTTAAATGCATTGCGAACATCCAGTGTGACCAAGGCGCAATATTTCTTCGATCCATATAACCATCGTTCCCCCTCGACTGCCTTTTGGGCTATATCTTGCACTTTTTCCAGAGCATCCAGTGTGCTCCTGCCGGGTCTAAATCCATACTGCTCGTCCGCCAGTCCAAATCGTTCTTCCGTGGTGTCTTTCAATCTCGACAAGATTACTCTATCAAAGAGCTTGCCAACTGTGCCCAGGCGGCAAATTGGGCGGTAGGATCCAGCATCATTTGGGGGTCCCTTTTTTTTTCTTGACTAGGACCAGTCTCTGCTGCTTTCACCCTCGTGGAAAAACTCCCAACGAAAGACATGTTTGGAAGACCTTCTTAAATATCTCTGACTTTCTCATCGCAGTCGCTTTTACGATGTCGCTGGGAATTCCGTCCAGTCCAAGGGCTTTATTAGTGATTGCTTTTGCTGCTGCCGTTGTGATTTCCTCCTGGCTTAATTATATTTTATCAGTCAGTGTGCTGCTAGTCCATAGTGGGGTACTGTTTCGCTGCGCCGGGATTAGGGTTTCAACTATTTCCTTCATAAGCTGTGGGTTAGTTGGTGCCGTTCCGCCTTTTCCTAATTTGTTTCGCACCATCTTGTGTGCTGAACCCCATCGATTTCCTTCCCCGCTGTCGATAAGGTCTTTATAAGCATATGCCTTGCTTTTTTCTATTGCTTTTTTAAAAGCCTTCCTTCTCATCTTGAACTCATCTGTGAGCTATTCGTAGGCATCTGTCCCCCTGGATCTTCTTGCTCTCCTTCTAGCGTTGAAGCAAGCTGTCCTCAATGTTCCGATGTCCGAGTTCAACCAATATGGTGCAGGCCTTCTTGTGCGCCTTCCTTTTCGTGGTATGTCGCATCACATACTGCAGTTACGGCCTTTAAACGGTCCCTTAGCATTTGATCGGCCGAGACATCGTTCACAGTCATATCCTCTTTCACATTTTCTACCATCTCAGTGTTGAGTGCTGAGATTTTCCAGCTATAAATGTGTATCCCTTGCACCTTTGCATACGCAAAGCTCTGATGTGGTATCGTTAACGTTTCCTTTGGCACCACTTCACCACAGCAGGCGATGGCTTATAAGCAACACGTCAAAATTATTTTCGCTAGCTACGTGCAAGAGGAGGCTCTGCGCCGCTGCACAATGATTTACGTTAAGTTGAGCGAACCTTATCATTTTGGCAATAATCCTCTCAATGCTCGCTTGTCCATGGGGCACTGGTATGATCCTGTTCCATGTCCTCTGTCTCCGTTGTCACTGCAGATCACGCAATAAGGGCTCTTTCTACAGCATTTTGCAAGATGTCCCTTATCCCCACATCGAATGTAGTTCGTGGACCTGTCATCGCTGCTTGTACAAGAACGAGCGATGTGGCCGAATTGTAGGCACTTGTAGCACTTTGTAGGCACTATAGTTTGCCAAACCCTGCACCGTATTCATCCGATTAGTACATAGCCTTTTTGCAGAACATTGTCCGCTTCGCTTGTTGCAAACGCTATGTTTACCGCCTGGGACATCGCGTAGCTTCCACATCCGCTTGATATCTCTTGCCACCGGTGGGCTGATATCTTGGAACTGTTTTGCGAAGGCATCGCAGACCTCTTCCATGGATGTGGTCTCATCCATGCCCAGGCACGTCAGGACCTTCTCATTGCCCATTGTTTGCACAGAGGCGTCTTTGCCCAGCAGTTTGGTTATGGCTTCGCTATATTTCCATTTTCCTATTAATCTCCAGCAGGAGCTTGCCGTTTTGGGTTCGACAAATCTTTCGTACGTTTTCGCCTAGCTCCTGTTTTTCAGCGTTTTTTTGACCATAATGGCTTTGGGCTTCGATTTTTGGGGCATTGGTATTTGTACCTTCATTGGAGCGGCCGCTCTTTTTCTTGCCAATGTTGCCTATAGTTTTTTTCTGTGGCTTCCGTTGCTATTCTTCGGCTTGACATCGCCTTCGCTGTTAGTCCGTGCTTCCTCCTGTGCGTCGCCTGGGTGTCACTTTTTTTTATCTTCCTTCGTGATTTTACCCCGTGGCCAGTTTAGGACTCCTTTGTCTCCTGTTGGGCACAAGCCTCTTGGTACGGACATTGGGAAGGATTGTTGTTGCTTGTTCGTAGTCTCCATGGCTTCTCGGGGCAACTGGACTGCATGACTGCCAGTGCTTGTGCCAGCTGTCGCCATCCTTGTCTCGTCTTCGACTGCGAGGTGGTCGCTGACTATCTGTTATAGCTGCTTAAGGCGCTGGAACCTGACTTGTCACTCACGGCTCAGACTTCTCATTTTTTTTCTAATAAGTCAGGTACAGCATTTCCTCTACGATTTTGCCAATTTCGTATATTTCTAAAAGTTTCGCCTTCTTATTTTGACGGGCCAATGTGACTATTTCCGGTCTTGATGCGCCCCTTGTGTAGGGGTCCAGCTTGATGATTTCTCTATCCTTTCCCGTTGCCCTCGTAGGATCTCGAGGTACAATAGGCGGGGATCTTACCAATTAAGCAGAGCTAGCAAACGAGACAACCAATTCTGGTGCCACCGGATCCCAGTTTATGGTACTCGCTAGAGCGGTAACGTTACCATTGTTTCCTCGATGGGTTTCGACAGTTACTTGTGTTGTCGGGTTGTTTTCCGGCCTTTGCTTGCTGCCCTCCGAAATAAAAATAAAATGTTATTTTCCTGACCTGTGCCAGACTCGATCCCGTGTCTTCTAGGCACGTAATCCAGCAGCAATCCAGCTACGCTACGGGGGCAGCTGGTAAATGGCTGTTGCATGCGCAGCTTATGTTGTGCGCACTGCTTTGCAGGTTAAGGCAGCAGCCCTGCTTTATCGATAAAGTTTTACCCCACACACGCGCGACGTCAAAAGGGGATAAGTCCTACAGTGCTCCCGAAAATCGCCAAGTAGACTCAGTAAGAGGTATTAGAGCAACAAACAGAGGATAAAAAAAGGGAAAAAGAAAAAGAAATTTCTGACCTGTGCCGGATTCGAACCCGTGTCTTTTACCCCAGCAATCCTGCAGAGCTCCCACTTAGCTACGGGGACAGCTGGAAAAAAGGGCTATCTTTCGCGATATTTATGCTGTGGTCTTTTGGAGCGATCTTGAACGAATGTCTATACACAAGCTCACAAGCTCTCAGGGCGCACAAGCAGTTGGGATTAGGTAAAAGCGGTACCCAGCTATATCGGAAATTGTATGTGGATCAACTTATCAAAAAATGTGTGCAGTTGATTAAATCATCTGCAACTCATTATATGTTTGTAAACTATGGTCCTCGCTGCTAAACATGTTCACACATGAACAGAAAGTATTTTAAATGTCAAATCAGATGCAGTAGCTACCATATTACCTATTAAGAGGGGTCGATTTGAATTGATGAAAAAAAACCAGCTAAGCGGATAGCAAAGACGAACACCAGGGATAATTCTAAGAAACTGTCACCAAGTAACCATGAGTCTCAAATGAATTCTGAGTCCGCGCAAATCAACTTCAAATATTTAAGTAAATTTTCGAAGTAAAAGTTCGTCCAGCTCGACAGATAAATACAAATTTAAAACAAAATACAAAAAAATAATAGAGTTAAAGAGGCAATCGAGTTAAAGAACAAACTTAAAAAACTGTAATAGTTTCATTATTTAAGGGGAGTGACGCAACTGGATGAACTATCGTGCCTGGCTGGCGGACTGCGTGTATAGGTGTGTATGTAACTTAACAAACACTTTGCTTGGCCTATATGGATTGTATGTGTGTGTATGCTGGTTTGAGTGTGTGTGTTACTTGAATACTTTGCTTGGCCTGTGTGGATTGTGTTTTTTTGTATTTCCAAGCTTTTAAGATACTAATAATAGGCTAATACTAATACTATGGCAGCTACAGAGCCGGTTTCGACCCCTGTGGGACGGCCGTAAAGCATTGCTTCACAGGAGACGCCCCGTTTAAGCCGCATTTGCCCTTTCCTCTCCAGCCTGCGGAGCTTCTTCATAGTGAACGCAGCAAAATTGCTAGCTGCATCCCACACCTCTCTCTTCTCGATCATAACAGCAATCAAGTTATCGGCACCTATCGGGGCTCCGACCGCCGATGCCAGCCTCTCTCTCTCCGCTGCAAATCTCCCGCAGTGAAAGAGGATGTGTTCCGCATCTTCCACTTGACCTCCTTCACACCAGGAGCATTCTGGGGAGGAGTCATGCCCGAGGCGGTGTAGGTAACTCCTGAAACACCCGTGGCCACTAAGTATTTGGGTTAGCCAGTGGTTAACCTCCCCGTGCTTCCTTCCCAGCCAGACCTTAATTTGGGGGATGTGGCGATAGCTCCATCGGCCCTTCGACGAAGTTTTCCACTTGGCTTGCCATTGTCGAATGCGATTGCTCCTCGCGTCCTCTCGTGCTGTGCTCCTTGGTTGGTCTACAGGGGCAGCCTCGGTTCCAGGCTTATCTTCCAGAGCGAGAAGCTCTACTGGGACCATGCCGGCGATAACAAGTTCTGCATCGTCAGACATGGTTCGAAAACCGCTACAGACCCGCAGCGCACACAGCCAATACGTCGCGCGAACGCTTCTGCTGTAGCTTGGTACCGTCATCGCTTGAGCCCAGATCTTGGCAGCATCGAGGATGGTGGACTTCAGAATTCCGGCAAGGAGTAGCCTTCGCTCCTGTTTCGGTCCCCTGGTGTTCAGCATGATTCTGCTGAGTGCGTTTTCTATGTGCTGCGCTTTTTTACTCACCACTTGCAGGTGCTCGCGATAGCTGAGTCGCGTGTCCAGCATGACTCCGAGGTATCGAATCGCTCTCTTTGTTGCTATGGTTTCGGTGCCAACCACTATATGAGCCGTCTCTACGACCTTTCTGCTGCTCACAAGGACAGCCTCCGTGTTGTGGGCCGCCAGGTCCAGGCCAACAGAGTCTAGCCACCGAACGATGCTAGAAATCGCCTCGATGCACATGCTCTCCGCTGTAGCAATCTCCTTTGCCACTACGACTAGCGCCATATCGTCTACAAATCAAACGATATGCGTATCTTCAGGGAGTGCCAGTCTCAAGATGCCGTCATACATGCTGTTCCACAGTAGCGGTCCCAAGACTGAGCCCTGGGGTACCCCTGCGGAGATAGCGTGGGATTCTGAGCCGCTTTCTGACTCGTATTTGAGTAGTCTGCCGTCAAAGTAGCTCCTGATTGTTTTAAGGAGGTAGTGCGGGACCCCAAAATAGCTCAGAGCGCTCAATATCTTGCTACAGGACGCAGTGTTGAAGGCATTTTTAACGTCTAGGGTGGCGACAAGACAGTATTTTTTCCTTCCTCCCTTCCAGCGTGTGCCTTCTATGGCCTTAGATAGAATTTCAACCACCTTGGAGATGGCATCTGTGGTTGACCTCGCTTTCCGAAAGCCGAACTGGATTGGTGAGAGGTCGCCTCCGGCTTCAACTGCGCCCTCGAGCCTGTGGCTCATAATCTTCTCAAATACTTTCCCCATCGTATCGATGAGGCATATTGGCCTATAAGAAGATGGCTCCTCAGGTGGCAGGTTTTGGAATGAGCACCAGTTTCTTCATCTTCCACCTCCTTGGAAAGACGCCTGTGGTATGCACACATATAGAGTACCCACTGTACCCAGTACATTTTAACTTACACACATTGTTACACTTTGTTGCAATGTTTATTTACATTCAAGTCCCACACTCAAAGTCAAAGTAATATGATCCTTCAAACTTCATATGTGCTGCGTCGGCATATTGAGCATAAGCTGGCGGCGCAGTTAACATGAGCCAATCTAAGTGCACATATCACTCTCTCCCGCACAGCGCCGCTCTGAGCGTTGTGTAAATAATAAGCACATAATGTAGTCGCTCCGCTGGCAGCTTTTCTGACAGCGTAGCTGCGCGACTTTAGCTTAAGCAAAACGTGCCAAGAACAAACACATCAAAGACCGAGTGCACTTTGTGCCTCGCTTAATAAAGTTAATAAATAAAAACTCAACAACCTGACTACGTTTATTTCACTGGATTGGGCTGGAAACACACCGACTTCTACATGGCGACCGTGATTATTGGTCTAAATAGACCTGGACCCGACAAAAATAAATTCTAAGGAGCCGCAGCGGAATAACCAATATGCCAATATATGGGGATCGGCCCAACAGAAGCAAAAACTATGAACAACAACAATAACAGCATCAGCAAAAACAATGCAATCTATTTGCATAACAACAATTTCAACTACAATTGACGACATCATCAGAAGCAACAAAAGCAGCAGCAACATTAACTGAAATTTATAATAACAACTGCAACAACAACAGCGGCATCTGTTAACGATTTGTCTATGTGTAGACATCAACAACCAGAGCACATCGCTCTTCAAGATTCCGCTCCTATCGAGCAAAGGGACGCACCCACCTTACAAGAGGCTCTAGAGGTGTATCCCAACGATGGACCATGCCCACTCACAATAGCTGAGTACAGGGCACGCCAGCAACAAAAATCGAAACCCAAAAAGAAGAGGGGCGGCCGAGAACACAAGCTACTGGAAGAACGCAGGCTTACAATCAACTTGATAAAGGCGTCCAAAACAGAAGACGAGAGAAGAATCTACCAGGATAAACTGGACAACATAAAAGACACCCTGAAGAACTGGAGGAAACCAAAACCGCTTTGCAGAAGAGCAAAGTAACGCAAACAAGGCTGCAGTAATGCGAATGCCTTATTTGGCCTTTATTTTTAATAACAAACCGCAAACCACAAACGAATGAGTACAATCTCTGCTTGTAAATTACTAAACCCTGATAGGCTTTTACTAAAGAGCACAATAATGTAAACCAGTCATATGTCTCCTACCTAACACTATTTTCATTTCAACAATCAAAAAAAAATTTTTCCGAATATAAATTTGAAACATAACAAAGATACGAAATTTTTTTTTAAATTCAAAAGTCACGACAGACAAATAATATCAATTTTTCTTATATATTCAAAAGAAGATAAACGTAAAGTATAAAACTGGATTCAGAAATAATAAATGGAAACAGGATTTCGAAAACGAGTCCCCCAATTAACGTAAAAACAAATCTATCAATTATGTTGGACCACACAAACGCAAACGTTATAAATACAATCAGGGTTTCACAACCCGAACTGAAATTAATAACAATATTGGTAATTATCATTGTCGTACTATTGTGTGCTAACACTTTCACTAAGGTATATAAGTTGCACAATAGGTGTCTAAAAAAGAAATATCAGAGTAGAGCAAACAACCTTGATAAAATATAAAAAAAAATATAAAAAATTCATGATTTTGTCTGCATACATAAATATTTAGAAAAACAAAAAAAAAGGAAAACACAAAAGAAGAAATAATAGAAGTTCATGCTCATTTTATACTAAGAATTCAACAATTAGTCTCAGAAGAACCAAAAAGACATTAGTATTGAACACCAGATTACATCAGTATAAGGAATAAAAAAATAATGAATAAATTTATTAATCAATTAGATTTCTATTATGGAATGCCAAGATATTGCTAATAACATAAACGAAATCAGAATAAAGTTTGAAAAATCTAATAAATGCATAACTCAAAACAGACTCGCACAAGAGGTTACTGTGAAAAAACATGCAACCGTATTGGTAGATTGCTTTAATCAAGCACGAAAAACCATATACGACCATAAAGATATATTAACAAACAGACATTGGTCTCAGGTATCTAAAGTTTTAATCAAATTTCGATCAAACTTAATATCGGTAAAAACAAGACATAACCTAGACATTTCAATACCAAACATTATAAATACCGATCTAACAATCGAAACAGGTGAAAAACCAGAATCGATAGATCAAGAAATAATTGACCCAGAAGATGAAACAGAAACAGAAATAGACGAAAAAGATTTACACGATTTGACAATTCCAGCGGTAATAACATTACCTGAGTTGTCTGATCAAGAAGATTCGGCTTCAACTTCGACTTCTAGTGTAATCGAACAAAAACCATACACAATGACTGACACATCAGGCGCCGACAGGGCGTATATAAGAGAAATAGCTCAAGCAATTCCCGAATTTGACGGTAAAAAATTGCATCTACAAAGATTTTTAACAGCAGTAAAATTGGTAAACCTTACAAAAGGGCCATATGAAAGACTTGCTGTAGAAGTGATAAAATCAAAAATAGTCGGCTCAACGCTATACAAAGTCCAGAATGAAACAACAATCGACGCGATTATCCAAAAGTTGCAGGCTACGATTATCGGTGAAACATCCGATGTAGTCAAGGCCAAAATGGCAAATGTTTTCCAAAAGGGAAAAACAGCAACACAATTTACAAACGAAATAGAAACTTTACGTAAATTGTTAGAATCGTCATATATCGATGAAGGACTTAGTGCAGAGCATGCTGATACCTTCAGCACAAAAGAGGCCATAACGACCATGATCAAAAACTGTGAGCATGGTAAGTTGAAAACTATTTTGGAAGCAGGCACGTTCAAAACAATGAACGAAGCCATTACCAAATACATACATTGTAGTACAGAAATGACGGGCAACGCAAGCTCGGTACTATATACCCAAAGAGGACATGGCTATAGAGGTAATAACTTCAGAGGTAATTACCGTGGAAGAGGTAACTTCCATAATAATAATAATTACCAAAACAATAATGGTTACCAAATTAACAACTACAGAGGTAACAATAGAGGCCGTGGAAATTTTTCAGGAAATTACAGAGGCTTCAATCAAAACTTCAATAATGCCAATCGAGGAAATTTCAACAATGGAAATCGAGGCAACCAAAACAATCAGAATAACCAAAATAACAACAATAACAAAAATAATAACGTCAGACATGCACAAAGCACGTCGGAAAACCAACAAAATCCCTTAAGTATTCCAAACCAATAAACTCAAAAATTCACAATCAGTTTAAGTATTAAGACTCGTCATATCATCAACATAAAAAATGAACACACAAGAAAACTATTTACATTTTAAATAGATACAGGATCAGATATTTCAATTATAAAAGAAAATTCCGATATATTTCAAGATACCGATCTTACTAATATAACACTGATATCAGCAATAGGAAAAGGATCAACAAAATCACTTGGTCAAACATTTCTCGAATTGAGAACAGGTAACTTCATTATACCATACAACTTCCATATAGTACCAACTGATTTTCCAATACCAGGAAATGGAATTCTTGGATTAGACTTCATAAAAACATTCAATGGTCTACTCGACTTCACTCCAGAAAGCGATTCTTTAATACTACGACCAAACAATTTACAATCTTCAATACACATCCCAATTGTCTATAATACAGACAGTAACGAAATCGTTATTCCATGTCGATCCGAAGTAATAAGACAAATTACACTTAATACAGATGACGAAGAGATTCTAATACCAAATCAAGATATTCAAAAAAGTGTTTTCATTGCAAATACAATTTCGCATACAAAAATTGCATTCGTTCGCATACTGAATATAACGAACAAAACCAAGTTCTAAAATTAGACAAACTCCAATATGAACCACTTCAAAATTATGAAATATTACAGATAAATGATCCACAAAGAAAGGAATTAGTATTATCTCAGTTAAAAGACGTTTTGACAGAATTGTGTTCGAAATATACAGACATATTCGGATTGGAAACAGAACCAATTACGACAAAGAATTTCTATGACCAAAAATTGAGATTGAAAGATGATGAACCAGTTTATATAAAAAATTACAGACACACCCATAGTCAGAAAGATGAAATTGCAAAACAAGTTGAGAAATTAATAAAAGATAACATTGTAGAACCATCAGTGTCAGAGTACAACAGCCCATTGCTTTTAGTTCCAAAAAAATCACTACCTGATTCAAACACAAAAAGGTGGCGTTTAGTGGTTGATTACCGCCAGATAAATAAGAAACTATTGGCAGATAAATTCCCATTACCAAGAATAGACGATATTCTAGACCAAGATTCAAGAAACATAACTTCATTTTCAACGAGCAACGGCTCTTATCGTTTCACACGATTACCCTATGGATTAAAAATAGCACCAAATTCTTTCCAAAGAATGATGACAATAGCATTTTCAGGATTAAATCCTTCTCAAGCGTTCCTTTATATGCACGATTTAATAGTCATCGGTTGCCCAGAAAAACACATGCTAAAAAATTTAATTGACGTATTTGAATTGTGCAGAAAACATAATTTAAAACTACACCTCGAAAAATGTACATTCTTCATGAATGAAGTTACATTTCTAGGCCATAAATGCACTAGTCAAGGAATTCCAACTGATGACAAAAAGTATGAAGTCATAAAATATTATCCAGTACCTACTGACGCAGACAGTGCTAGAAGATTCGTTGCATTTTGTAACTATTATCGTCGATTTATCAAAAACTTCGCGGATTATTCCCGCCACATTACATACTTATGTAAAAAGAATGTTAAGTTCGAATGGACACCTCAATGTCAAGAAGCTTTCGATTATTTAAAAGAAAAATTAATGTCCCCGACATTACTGGAATATCCAGATTTTTCCAAAGAATTTTGTATCATCACGGATGCAAGTAAACAAGCTTGTGGAGCCGTATTAGCTCAAGAAAGCAACGGACTACAACTTCCTGTTGCATATGCTTTACGATCATTTACCAAAGGTGCATCTAATAAAAACATCACAGAACAAGAATTAACTGCAATACATTGGGCAATAATTTATTTTAGACCATATATATATGGAAAACATTTTACAATTAAAACAGATCATAGACCACTAACGTTTCTATTTTCAATGACAAATCCAAGCTCAAAATTAACAAGAATGAGACTTGATTTAGAAGAATACCAATTTACAGTCGAATATCTTAAGGGAAAGGACAATCATGTTGCAGATGCGTTATCTAGAATAACCATTGATCAACTCGAAGAAATACCAAAACAAATCCTAAAAGTCACTACAAGAAGCGAAAGAAGAAATATAAAATCCTGCGCAGGAACAGATTCGGAATTGCACAAGCAACCGAACACTTCGAAGCCAAAAATATATAACGTCATTCGAAATGAAGATGTTAAAAAAGTAGTGACCTTGCAAGCAAATTTATTAAAATGTTTCTTGAAACATGGAAAAAAGTAATTGCAAGAATTAATGTTGATGACCTATATACTAATGGAGTTTTTGATTTAGATCAATTTTTCCAAAGGCTTGAAAAAGATGCCGGTATGCATGGAATTATTCAACTAAAAATGGCACCGTGTGAAGAAATCTTTGAACACGATTCAATTGATTCTTTTAAAAATATGGGCAATAAAATACTCAAAAATCTAAGAGTAGCGCTACTCCAGCCGGTGACCACAATAAAAAATGAAAATAAAAATCAAATCGAAGAAATAATGTCTACATATCATGATAGTCCAATACAAGGAGGACATACAGGAATAACAAAAACAACGTCGAAAATAAAACGTTATTTCTATTGGAAAAACATGTCACGAGATTTAAATCTTACGTGAGAAAATGTCCAAAATGTCAAAAAAGTCAAATTACTACTCATACTAAAATTCCTTTGACAATAACTGAATAACAACCATTAATGGCATTTGATAGAGTAATAGTGGATACGATCGGTCCATTACCAAAATCAGAGCAAGGAAATGAATATGCTTTCACTTTAATTTGTGACTTAACAAAATACCTTGTTGCCATACCAATACCTGCCAAAAGTGCTAATACAGTAGCAAAAGCAATTTTTGAATCTTTTATTCTAAAGTACGGTCCGATGAAGACGTTCATTACGGACATGGGAACGGAATATAAGAATTCAAATATCAAAGATTTATGCAAATACCTTGGCATTCAAAACTTAACATCGACAGCCCATCATCACCAGACGTTAGGAACTGTTGAAAGAAGCCATAGAACACTCAACGAATACATTCGTTCTTACATATCGGTTGACAAAACTGATTGGGATGTTTGGTTATTATACTTTGTATATGGTTTTAATACCACACCATCCACAACACACAATTATTGTCCCTATAAATTAGTATTTAGCAGAAAACCTAGCGTTAACAAATCATTTAATAGCATGGATAACCACATTAATCCATTATATAACGTAGATGACATTGCAAAAGAGTTAAAGTATAGATTAGAATTAGCATATAAGCGAGCTAGAATTATATTAGAAGATAATAAAAGGAAAAATAAGGAACTGTACGATTCTAAAGCAAAAGATATAAGTTTATCAATAGGAAATAAAGTTTTATTAAAGAACGAAGCAGGCCATAAATTAGATTTTAAATATACGGCCCGTATAAAGTGGAAAAGATAGAAAATGGAGATAATATAATCAATTCAGACAACAAGAATAAAAAACCAACAGTCCATAAGGATAGGTTAAAAATTTGTATCTCATAATTAATATTTTATTAAACCGCATGCATGCAGATATAATATCATTTTATTTTTTATTCAATCATTAAATTAATATATTTATATAAATTGATTTCAAAAAAAAAAAAAAAAAATACAAAACAAAAATAAAAATAAAAAAAAAACAAAACAAAGAATTAACTACAAATATATAATTACACTTTTCACTTTTATGCACATTTTCGTACTTAAATAAAATTCAAATATATATTCGCACAATAAAAACAAAACAAAAAAAAAACAACAAAACAAAAAAAAAGAGATAAATACAATAATTAACACTAAAATAACTTCATTTTATTACGTTATTTTTCAAAAAGAGGGAGATGTGGTATGCACACATATAGAGTACCCACTGTGCCCAGTACATTTTAATTTACACACATTGTTACACTTTGTTGCAATGTTTATGTACATTCAAGTCCCACGCTCAAAGTCAAAGTAATATGATCCTTCAAACTTCATATGTGCTGCGTCGGCACATTTAGCATAAGCTGGCGGAGCAGTTAACATGAGCCAATCTACGTGCACATATCACTCTCTCCCGAACAGCGCCGCTCTGAGCGTTGTGTAAATAATAAACACATAATGTAGTCGCTCCGCTGGCAGCTTTTCTGACAGCGTAGCTGCGCGACTTTAGCTTAAGCAAAACGTAACATAATTCTAAGCAAGCAATCTGAAGTTGGTGCCAAGAACAAACACATCGAAGACCGAGTGCACTTTGTGCCTCGCTTAATAAAGTTAATAAATAAAAACTCAACAACCTGACTTAGTTTATTTCACTGGATTGGTCTGCAAACACACCGACTTCTACACGCCTTCTATTAGGCATTGGGTAAACGTACGTATGTGTGGATTGTATGTGTGAGTGTGTGTGTTGGATTGAGTGTGCTTGTTCAACTTAAACAATTTTGTAAACGTACGTATGTGTGGATTGAATGTGTGAGTGTGTGTGTTGGATTAAGTGTGTGAGTGTGCTTGTTCAACTTAAACAATTTGCTTGAACTGTGTGTGGATTGTGTTTTTTTTTTTTGGTATGCGAACCTTGGTTGGGTGATCTTCTAAAGATACACCATGCACCGTTGCATGAGGCATGCCCGATTCGTTCTATGGAACGCCTACGGACTAAAACCCAACAAGCCGCCTTCTGACCTGTTATTCTCCCGCCGGGACTGCCAATTGAGGTATTACTACGGAGGGCAGGTAGTGAAATTTCGTCATTTCACCCAGTTTTGCTGTCTTGCTGCCTGTTCGCCAGTCCGGACTTTTTTCACTATGGTTGAAATGTGCGATGCAGCGTCTATCCACACATCCTGCGAGTTTATCATACTTTTGACCAGACCTCTTGGTGTAAAGGGCTCTCCCGCTAGTCTTCGTAGGACGCGCCTCTCCTCTCCAAACCTCTGACACTCGAACACCACATGTTTTGCAGACTCTACTCGGTCATTGCAATAAGGGCACCAGGGTGCATCGACGTGCTTAAATCGGTGAAGGTACTTCCTAAAACATCCATGGTTCGTGAACCACTGGGTCAGGTGATGGTTTACTTCTCCGTGGCTTCGATTGAGCCATTCCTCTATACTGGGAATTAGTTGGTATGTCCATCTTCCTGTATCCGACATGTCCCATCTCTCTTGCCATGCTCGGAGACTCGTGTTATGCGCCTCTTGCGCGGATATTCCTGTACTTCGTGCCTTAATAGCAATAGCCTCCAGGTCGAGTGGCATGCTGTTTGCTATTACCGCCGCTGCAGAGTCGGACACCGTTCTGAACCCGCTTATGAGCCGAATCGACATACGCCGGTGTGCCTTCCTGGCTTCGCGCGTATACGTCGGAAACTCCGTTGCCTCCGCCCTAATCGGAGCAGCGTACTGCATTGTGGACTTAGCAACTGTTGCTAGGAGCCGTCTTGTGGGGGGCTTGGGTCATCTGATGTTTGGCATCAGCCTACCCAGTGCAGCCGCCGTTTTCGCTGTTTTCTCGCCCGCGTATTGAAGGTGGTCTAGAAGTTTAGCCTCCTATCGATTAATACTCCCAGGTACTTCAGGTTATCAGTTGAGCGTTTCCTTTCGTCGCCTATCACTATCTCGATGCTTTCCACTTTTATCCGGCTGCTTATGAGGATTACTTCCGTTTTTTGCTCTGCTAGCATTAAGGCTACTTGTCGGAGCCAGTTTTTAGTAGACACAATTGTGCCGTTCATTTTTTGGGTCACTTATTCCAGAGTCTTCCCAACAACCGTAACCGCTATGTCGTCTGCGAACCCGTGAATCGCCGCTCCCTGTGGTTTGCTGATATTTAGTACTCCGTTGTACATCACGTTCCATAACATAGGGCCAAGTACAGACCATTGCGGCACTCCTGCCGTGATGTTATAAGTCTGGGGTCCTACATTTGTGTCATACATCAATAGTGTGGCATTCGCATTTCGCTCATGGCGTTGAGTATATGGCTCCAGTTTGCCGAGTTAAATGCATTGCGAACATCCAGTGTGACCAAGGCGCAATATTTCTTCGATCCATATAACCATCGTTCCCCCTCGATTGCCTTTTGAGCTTTGTCTTGCACTTTTTCTAGAGCATCCAGTGTGCTCCTGCCGGGTCTAAATCCATACTGCTCGTCCGGCAATCCAAAATGTCATTCCGTGGTTTGTTCCATCCTCGAACAGATAACTCTTTCAAAAAGCTTGCCAACTGCGCTCAGGAGGCAAATTGGGCGGTAGGATCCAGCGTCGTTTGGTAGTCCTTTGTTTTTCGGGAGTAGGACCAGTCTCTGCTGTTTCCAGCCTCGTGAAAAAACTCCCAACGTTTGGAAGACCTTCTGAAATACCTCCGGATTTCTCATCGCAGCCGCTTTCACGATGTCGCTGGGAATTCCGTCTAGTCCAGGGGCTTTCTTCGAGGTTGTTTTCGCCGCTGCTGCTGTGATTTGCTCCTTGCTTAATTCGATTACCTCCGGCCACATACTGCTAGTCCACAATGGGTTACTGTCTGCTGCGCTGGGAATAGGATTTCAACTATTTAGTTGGTGCCGTTCCGCCTTATCCTAATTTCTTTTGCACCATCTTGTATGCTGAACCCCATGGGTTTACTTCCACGCAGTCAATAAGGTCTTTATAAGCATCTGCCTTGCTTTTTTCCATTGCTTTTTTAAAAGCCTTCCTTCTCATCCTGAACTCATCTGTGAGCTCCTCGTAGGCATCCGTCCCCCTGGCACTTCTTGCTCTCCTTCTAGCGTTGAAGCAATCTGTCCTCAATGTTCCGATGTCCGAGTTCAACCAATATGGTGCAGGCCTTCTTGTGCGCCTTCCTTTTCTTGGCATTTTCTCATCACATACTGCAGTTAGAGCCTTTGAAAGATCCCTTGCCATTTGATCAGCCGAGCCATCGTTCACTCTCAAATCCTCTATCACGAATTCAAGCATCTCAGTATCGAGTGATTTGGTTTTCCACGATTTGGAGCAGTATTGCCGGACTACTCTGGTGTATAATTGGCTATCATTCGGCTTTAACTCGAACTCTATCATTGCATGATCCCCAAGGAACGTGACCTCTGCTACTTTATCTATGTGGGATGATCCCCGGCCGTTGTCGAAGGTGGGAGACGCACCGTCGTTAGGAAGCACCAGGTCGAGGTTGCCAAGGGCTTCCAGCAGAAGACTACCCCTGTTGTAAGTACTGCGGCTTCCCCACCCAACTGCCCAAGCGTTGAAGTCGCCGGCAATTATAAGTGGTCCTTTTCCTCGCGCGTCGTTTCCTATATCATCTATCATTCTATCGTATTGTGTAGCGTCAGTCTTCGTGCTTGAATCTGTGTAGGTATTGCCTATATCCTCCATGGCCAGTGAAAAACTGAGTAAGGTGGAAGTTTAATTCCCCTTCCGTCCTTCTTATCCATCCTTTTTGATTTGGGATTAATCGGTGGGTCCATCTCGCGTTGGTGGCCATGTCCCACCGCGCCTGCCATGTAGCCAACGACACAACTCTTTTCGACTTTCGTATGACATCAGTCGTCACTATATTTTCCCTCATTGCTCGCCCTTCGTAAATCTCCTTCATTTCAAGTGCCAATATGTCCACCGGTACCATGCTAACCAGAACTAAGGCTGCATCATCCGAGACCGTCCGAAGTCCGGATATGACTCGAAGAGCGCTTAGTCTGTAAGGCGTTGCCAGCTTCTTTAGAAGGCTTTTATTGACCACCACCGCGGACGCACATATTGGTGCGGGATAAAGCAGCACCGAGGCAACTACTCTAGACAGAAGTTGTCGCCTTCCAGCTCTGGGCCCTCTTACGTTGGGTAGCATCCACGAAAGGGCTCTCTGCATTTTCGACGCTTTTTGGCTAACGTATTCGACATGGAGTCGAAAGCTCATTCTGTTGTCTAGCATCAGCCCAAGTATTTTTTGTACTCCTTCGACTTCACAAGTACATTGTCCACCATTATATTCGTGAATTCTATCTTCTTCCTGCTTGTGATAAGCACCGCCTCCGTTTTTTGTCCAGCTAGTTCTAGATGGGCTTCCTTCATCCATCTGGCCACTTGCTTAATCGCCGCATTTGCAACTACCTCCAGCTGTCCAACTTTTTTTGCTACAACTACGAGCGTTAGGTCATCAGCAATCCCAATCAGCTTGCAACCCTGGGGTAGTTGTACTCTTAACACTTCGTCGTACATTATGTTCCACAGAAGTGGTCCAAGGACCGACCCCTGCCGTCACGTTGAAACGCCGAGGGCCTTCATCGGTTTCATACACTAGCACTCTGTCTGACAGGTAGCTGGAAATGATCCGTTGTAGGTAGGTTGGTACGCCAAATTGATCTAACGCCCGTAGTATGCGTGACCAGCTAGCCGAATTGAAGGCATTTCGGATGTCCAGTGAAACCAGTGCACAGTGTTCCTTGGTGCCCCATCTCCATCGAGTTCCCTCAATCGCCTTGGTTGCAATGTCAACAACCGCCTTGACTGTGTCCACCGTAGACCGCGCCTTACAAAATCCATATTGCAATTCAGATAAGGACTTTTTTTCATCGACTACAGCTAGAAGCCGAGTGTGCACGATCCTTTCAAGAATCTTCCCCATTGTGTCTAGGAGACAGATTGTTCTGAATCCAGACGGGTCGTCGGCTGGCTTACCTCCTTTTGGCAGTAGAATCAGCCGTTGCTGCTTCCACCTCTTTGGGAAAGCTCCCTCCAGCAGACATCTTCCAAACGTCTCAGCAAATACGTCTGGTCTGGTTGCTATCGCGAGCTTAAGTGCTTTATTGGGAACGCCGTCCGGCCCTGGAGCCTTTCTGTCGCCAATGCGCTTACACGTCGTCATCACTTCTGCAACCGACACTTCCTGCTCTTGGACCATGGCCTCTATGGGGTATTCCTGTTCGAGTGGTGGGTGCTGGGGAAACAGCACCTCGACTATTGTTCTGAGTTCCGTAGGGCACGTAACGGGTAGGGTTTCTACACTCCGTATTTTTTTGGTGACTACCTTGTAAGCCGTACCCCATGGGTTAATATCGGCCTCCTCGCATATTTGTTTGAAGCCCTTGGCCTTGCTACTTTTTATGCTTTTCTTCAGCATCTTCTTAGCTTTTTTTGAAGACCTTGTGTTTCACCTCAAAGTTTGGGCGGCGCCATGCTCTCTGCGAGCGTCGTCTCACTAGAAGACAGGCTTTCCTCAGTCGGTTGATCTCCTCGTTCCACCAATAGCATGGAGCACCATGTCTGCTTTCTCTCCTTTCGGGCATGGACGAATCGCATACTTCAGAAATCTTTTGGGCCAGCTGGTTGCCCATATCCTCAGCTGTTTCCCTTGTCCAGGTCCAGTCGGCGTGACTTATGACCTCAACGAGTGTTTCTTCGTCAAGGAGTTGATCCTTCCATTTCGGGCCTGTTGTCTTCGGTTTTGATCTTCGTCTTCTATATTAGACTTCAAAAAGGATCGCCTGGTGGTCGCTGATCGTAAACTCCTCACTCACCTTCCATACTGTTTTCCTGCATAGTGAGGTACTAAGCAGGGTTAGGTCTATAATAGAACCTCTTCCAGCCTTCCCGTAAGTGAGCTCCTTCCCGTCGTTCGCTATGGTCACATCTAGCGAAGAAACCGATTCCAGGAAACATTTTCCTCTGGCATTTGTTGCCTAGCTGCCCCACTCTACCGACCAAGCATTGAAGTCGCCCGCAATGACTAGAGGGGCTCTTCCATGTGATTCCTCCATTATGTCCTCCAGCATTTTTCGGAACTGGTCCAATTGCCAGCTTGGTGGGGCTTGGCAACTATAAACGGTGACGCCGTTAATCTTGGCCCTTACGAATCCTTCTTGATCTGCGTTGACTTCCTTAGGTGGAGTTTTCAGCGACCATATGGCAGCTTTGCCACATTTGCTTGTAATCCATCCGCTTACAGCAATTACTTTATATGGCTCACATATAATGGCTACTTCTGTTTTCCATTTCTTTACGGATTGTCTTAGTAGAGTCTGAGCTACTTCACAGTGGTTAAGGTTTAGCTGTAAGAACTTCATGATCGCTTGGCTAGTGCGCTCCTAAACTGGGGGCACCTACCGTTTCCACCGCATCGTCTGCACAGGTTTGACCTCACAAACTAACTTTTGCACTGCCTTGCCAGGTGTCCAAACTCAAGGCATCTGAAACACTTGGTGACGTTTATGGTCTCCCGAAGTCTGCATCTCACCCATCCTACTTTAAGGAATCCTATTGCTAGGGCCTTCCGTGCGTTCTCCGCTGATACTTTTAAGGTGGCCGTTTGGGTTTGCCCGTAAGCCTTGCGGAGGGTGATGTCCTCTGGTGCTACGTCCTCTAGCAGAAGCTGCTTTTTCAATGCTGCGCAGATATCCTCACTGTTGGTGACCTCGTCCAAGTCCCTGCATTCAATCGTGACACGATGGGTTAGTGTACGAACCTCTGCGTGTTCACCCAGCGATTCGCCTACCAAGCTCTTGAATTCTAAGGTATTGTCACCGGACTTATTTAGCTGCAGCAGAAGTTCACCTTTCTGGGTTCTTCTGATTCTCTCGACTGCCTGGCCAAGCCCGCTTAGCTTTTCATCCGCCTTTACCTTTCGGAGTATCTCTGCATAGCTCGCTTCACCCTTCGCAGAGATGACAATGGCATCAGGTCGCTCCTTCTCCTTTAGCTTTCCCTTGCCCTTCTTTCGGTCGTTTTTTTTGGAGGTGACCTTCTGCCACTCGTCGCCATTGTGGCACTGGGGTATTCTCCAAATCCTGTGCGCTAGTGGCGGTGTCAGTGCCGGCTGGACCACAAGCTCGCTTGGTTTGGAGCGTTCGTACGCCTAAGCCCTGCTTTCTCTTCGGCGATGTCTGTGAGGATTGGTGTGCCCTGATGTTGGACTTGGCTCCTTCGTCATGCAGCTGGATGGCAGATAGCTCATACAGCGCCCTGATACTCTCTATGGAGTCCCTCATGGGCTGGTGGATGGATCTTCCTTTGCCATCTTCAAGCATCTTCACTAGCTTCGCAATTTCGCATCCCAGGTCACGCAGCGCTGTGCAGCTTTGCTTAGCACTTTGTTCCGATGGGTCGGCTTGCCTTTCTTCAATTGGCGATCTTGCCATTCTTGCACTTTTTGCGAATGGGTCGCAACTCTCTCGTTCTATTTGGGGTGTTTTTGGACTCATGATGTGATTGGGTCCCAACTCCTAAGTCGTTATCCTTGATCGTTGCATAGTTGCGTTGTGATCCCATAGTTGTCTATACAAGCAGTGAGGCCATGCGAGGGTTGACATTCGCCTTTATGGGGTCGAGTGTGCAGAGCCGGATCCGTTACTCAGGAATGCTACATCTGAACCTATGCTGCCAACTAAATGGCGACGTATCGAGGAACGTGCTCAGAGATTTGCCAGTTTTTAGCGGGACGGGGGCGGTAATAACTTAGCCTAGCAGCCATTTCGGCAAGAATTCACTCCGCTTACTGAAGTACTAGAATACTAACTATCAGCCCAGGGTTCGTCATTTCGTAAGGGGGGTCCAGGATCAGTGTCCTAAGGCATTACTGGTCTCTGCCTTAG
Source organism: Lordiphosa andalusiaca (assembly GCA_035044965.1). Classification (NCBI taxonomy): domain Eukaryota; kingdom Metazoa; phylum Arthropoda; class Insecta; order Diptera; family Drosophilidae; genus Lordiphosa; species Lordiphosa andalusiaca. Next base: position 40,583 of record JAWNNM010003737.1, on the reverse strand, counting down.
TTGCCTTCTCGTGTTAGTTGGTCGCCGCACGAGTGTGTGGTGGCTATCCAGGGGATACCTGGCACATGGGCCGGAGGTCACGAGTTGCTTCAGCTGCTTCGGCGAGGTACCTCACCGAGCAGAGACATATGACAAGCTATGACTTGCTGTGGTGGTATTCTATGACCCGCTCACCACACGGTGAGCACATACACGTGTGTGTGTGTGCTAAGCTTAGCCAACGAGTGTCCACCTGTGCACATCTTGGGACCATCGTGCCGGGTATTGACCAGCTAGCACGGTGGGCCAAGATCTGCTACTCCTCTGGGACTGGGTTAGGTACACCGGGTATTGACTAACGAATGTACTAACACAGCGTCAGTGGTAGGTCGCGCCAACTTGAAAATAAGTTGCATTTCTTAAACGTTACCAAGGTTTCTTTTATTTACTGGAGTTTTTCATACGTATTTGCCACTGGGTGGCCTGAATGGAAAGAGAGAGGGGCAAAATATTTGGAGGGGTAGGACTCGCTCACCCGAATCCGCTCCTGTCAGCCGGCTTCCAAATTTGCTGCTTGAGGTTGGCTTGGTTGCTGCGCCAAGGGGATTAGTTGGTGTTGTTGTTGTTCCGCTGTCGTGATGCACCGTTGAGTTATCTTTATCGCTGGGTTGTCTTTTCCACTTTTCTCGAATTTGGGACACTTCTGGACTTTGGTTTGCGCTTCTGGACTGTCTTTGGTCACCTCGTTACACCAACAAACTCCCCTCCGCTTATCGGCTCTACGGCTGCGCGGTCTGCAGTGTGATATGCACACATATAGAGTACACACTGTACTCAGCGCTTTACATAAAATACAAATCGTAACACTTTGTTGCAACGTTTAAGACCCAAGCACATTCCAAGTGCAGAGTAATATGATCCTCGTTGGGCAACTAACACAGAAATGCAGCGTCAGCACAAATGAGCATGGCCAGTCGCGCTGGTATATATGTGCATATACCATCCTCTCTCACATATATAATACATATGTGACGCAGCCGCGTCGCTGTCGGCTCAGCCGACAGCTTGATACCAAAAATATATAAAATTGTAAAACAGTATGAATTAAGCCGCGAACCTGGAGAAGACAAAGAAATCATTCTTAGATCGGACACATCAAATATGTGTGTCTCGATCATTTTAATAAAAGAAACCTTTCTAATAAACCAACCTTTCTACATGGCGAATATCTCTTTCCACATGGCGACCGTAGACATGGGTCTAGGAAGACCCAGGACTTAAGCACTGAGTGAGTAGAGTAAAGGTGTTTCAAAAAAAAAATGGGAAAAAAAGGAGGAGTGAGAAAAAAAATTTTTCTAAGAATTGCCGAGTTAAGAAAGGCACTAAACAATACAAACCTCCCAACGTGGGAAAAAGCTTGCGAACTCCAAGAAGAGTTAGAATTTTTAAAAAGACAAGTAAAAACTAACCCCCAACGAAACCCTTCACTCGAAAACTCAATAAAATTCATTAAGTCAACATCGAAAATATACACTAAATTTCAACCACCAACAGAAAAGCAGACCCCCAAATACAAGAAAACGTGCCCATCCGATTGCAAAGGCCCAATGTACACACCGGCGTGTGAGTACACGTGCCTACCAGAACCAACAATAGCCTGTGAGGACCAGCACCGGCCCCGCCATCGCGACAAGATGTGCCCCGGACACGCCTGAGTCAAAAAGGCCCCAGCAGTTAAAAGAGAGCAGCTTATTTTTAATTGAAAAAAAAAAAACAAAAATTATATTTATAATTAATTCATGAAATCCAAATACTTAATAAGCCAACCATTGTAAGACACATTATACTTTTGAGCTGTCCATGAAAACGGCCCGAAAAACATTAACTAGGCAGGGAAATATGTACACTACTCCACACAATCAGAAAACATTTTTTTAACTTTTTTCAAAATTTCAATTTCAATTAAATGTGAATAAAATTGAGAGTAATTAGTTGAGAAACTAAAAGAACAAAAATTTATACACAAAGAAAATATTATATTCGATATTTTACCACCATGGGTTGGTTTGGATCAGATGACACACAAGCAAAAGACAATACGGCCAATGTGGTCAATAATGTCAAAATAGTAGATCACACAGATGACATACAATCTCTGTGGATTTTGCTCTTAATAATGACAATAGCTAGCGTAGGACAGTTTTTGCTAACACTTTATGTTAAGCATAATAAGATTATTAAGAAGAGGTACATTAGCAGAGCAAACGACCTAGATAGAGTCTAAACACAAAAAAAAAAATTAAATAAACATTTTTTTTGAACTAATTATAAGTGTATAAGATTTACAAAAATGATGAACAAAAATATTTTTCATAAAGCATTACTATGGAATGGCAGGATATTGCAAATAATATTAACGAAATCAGAAACCAGTTTGAAAAATCATATAAGTGCATAACACAAAACAGACTCGTTCAAGAGGTTACTGTTAAAAAACATGCAACCATATTAGTAGACTGCTTTAACCAAGCTCGACAAACCATCTATGACCACAAAGACAAATTAACAGCCAAACATTGGTCTCAGGTATCTAAAGTTTTATCCAAATTCAGATCAAACTTGATATATGTAAAAACAAGACATAACTTGGATATTACAATCCCAAGTATTATAAATACAGATCTAACAATAAACACAGGTGAACAACCAGAATCGATAGATCAAGATATAATTGATTCAGAAAATGAATCAAGAAAAGAATTAGACGAAAAAGATTTACACGATTTGACAATCCCAGCAGTAATAACATTACCTGAGTTATCAGATCAAGAAGATTCAGCTTCAACATCATCTTCTAGTGTAATCGAACAAAAACATTTCACAATGACTGACCCATCAGTAGCCGACAGGGCTTATATAAGAGAAATCGCCCAAGCAATTCCGGAATTTGACGGAAAAAAATTACACCTACAACGATTTTTAACAGCAGTAAAATTGGTAAACCTTACAAAAGGACCATATGAAAATCTCGCTGTTGAAGTCATAAAATCAAAAATAATAGGCTCAACCCTTTATAAAGTCCAAAATGAAACTACAATTAATGCAATCATTCAAAAATTGCAGGCTACAATTGTCGGTGAAACATCCGATGTAGTTAAAGCAAAAATGGCGAATGTCTTTCAAAAAGGAAAAACAGCCACACAATTTACTAACGAAATCGAAAACTTACGAAAACTGCTCGAATCCTCATTCATCGATGAAGGTCTCAGTGCAGAGCATGCCGACACCTTCAGTACAAAAGAAGCCATAACGACCATGATCAAAAATTGTGAGCATGGTAAGTTAAAAACTATTTTGGAAGCAGGTACATTCAAAACAATGAATGAAGCTGTAACAAAATATATCCATTGTAGTACAGAAATGACGGGCAACGCAAGCTCGGTACTATACACACAGAACAGACAAAATTACAGAGGTAATAACTTCCGAGGTAACTTCCGAGGAAGGGGTTACTTCCCAAACAATAACAATGGTTACCAACAAGGTTACTACCAAAACAATAATAACGGATACCAAAATAATAACTATAGAGGTAACAACAGAGGCCGTGGAAATTTCTCAGGAAATTTTAGAGGCAACAATCAAAACAATAATTATGCCAATCGAGGAAATTTCAATAATGGAAATCGAGGCAACCAAAACCAAAACAACAACAATAATACCAGAAATAATAATAATGTTCGAATCGCACAAGGTAATTCGGAAAACCAACAATCCCCTTTGGGTATTCAAAACCAATAGAAACTATATTCACCATCAATCCGAAACTTACTGCTTTTATAAAAATTAAAAATGAAAACACAAACAAATATCTTACTCTTTTAATCGACACAGGTGCAGACATATCAATTTTAAAGGAAAACTCTGATCATTATACAAATGTAAATCAAAATAATATCATAAAAATATCAGGAATAGGTGAAGGCATAACCAACTCCAAAGGTTTAGCTTTCGTTGAACTAAGAACAGACAAATATATAATACCACATAATTTTCATTTGGTATCACCCAATTTTCCTATACCAGGTGAAGGCATACTTGGTATGGACTTCATTAAAAATTTTAATTGCCTATTGGATATAAATTCATACGAAGACAGATTTGTACTTCGCCCAAATAACACTGACTTTGAAATTTCAATTCCAATTGTCCATTCAAACGACTCAAATGCCACCATTCTACCAGCAAGATCCGAAATAGTCCGACAAATAAATGTGATCACAAAAGATGAGCATATTCTTATTCCAAATCAAGAAATAGAAGATGGTATATATATTGCAAACACAATAACAACTTCAAAAAATGCTTACGTACGAATTTTAAATACAACTAACAAAACGGTAATGGTTAATCTCAATAAAGTTAAAACTGAATCATTACAAGATTACGATATATTAACCATCAGTTCAAAAGAAAGAGAAAAACAAATTCTGAAAAAATTATCTAAAAATTTTCCACCACTATTCAAAGAAACTCTAACAGAGTTATGCACAAAATATGTCGATGTATTCGGACTTGAAACCGAATCAATAACTACAAACAATTTTTATAAACAAACGTTAAGGACAAAAGATGATGAACCAGTCTATATAAAAAACTATAGAATACCACATAGTCACAAAGAGGAGGTCGAAAAACAAGTCAAAAAACTAATCGAAGATAATATAGTTGAACCTTCGGTATCAGAACACAATAGCCCGCTGTTACTTGTTCCCAAAAAATCTTTGCCCAACTCAACAGAAAGAAGATGGCGTTTAGTAATAGATTACCGCCAAATAAACAAAAAATTGCTATCCGATAAATTTCCGCTACCAAGAATTGACGATATACTCGATCAATTAGGCCGAGCTAAATACTTCTCGTGCCTAGATTTAATGTCTGGATTTCATCAAATTGAACTCGAAGAAAGTTCAAGAAATCTCACCTCATTTTCAACGAGCAACGGCTCTTATCGCTTTACACGATTACCATACGGCTTAAAAATAGCCCCAAATTCATTTCAGAGAATGATGACAATTGCATTCTCGGGTCTAGAACCATCACAAGCTTTTCTATACATGGATGATTTAATAGTAATCGGCTGTTCCGAAAAACATATGGTTAAAAATCTTAGCAACGTTTTTGATCTATGCCGAAAATATAACCTTAAATTACATCCTGAAAAGTGTTCTTTCTTTATGCACGAAGTGACCTTCCTAGGTCATAAATGCACTGATAAAGGTATTTTACCCGATGATAAAAAATATGATGTTATCGAAAAATATCCAGTCCCAACAGATGCAGACAGTGCTAGACGATTTGTTGCATTCTGCAATTACTACAGAAGATTTATAAAAAACTTTTCCGATTACTCACGTCACATAACGAGATTATGTAAAAAGAATGTGAAATTCGAATGGTCCGATCAATGCCAGAAGGCATTTGAATATCTAAAAAATCAACTTATGAAACCTACACTACTACAATATCCTGACTTTAGCAAAGAATTTTGCATAATAACGGATGCTAGTAAACAAGCATGCGGTGCTGTACTAACACAAAATTACAATGGAATTCAACTCCCAATTGCATACGCATCACGCTCATTCACCAAGGGTGAAAGCAATAAAAATACAACGGAACAAGAATTAACAGCAATTCACTGGGCAATAAAACATTTTCGTCCATATGTATATGGCAAACATTTCACTGTCAAAACAGACCACAGACCCCTCACTTACTTGTTTTCAATGGTAAATCCAAGTTCAAAACTAACCCGAATGAGGTTAGAATTAGAAGAATACCAATTCACAGTAGAATACTTAAAGGGAAAAGATAACCATGTAGCAGATGCACTATCGAGAATTTCGATAGAGGAACTAAAAAACATACAAAATCACATACTTAAAGTCACTACAAGAAATCAAACGAGACAAAAAACACTCTGCGCAGAGAATGAAAATGAAAATAAAAAAGAAACCTTGCAATCGCAAATTCTTAAAAAAGCTTCTAAGCCCAACGTATATGACGTCATTAAAAACGACGATGTACGAAATGTAGTGACCTTGCGACTAACATCCACAAATTGTTTTATAAAACAGGGAAAGAAAGTCCAAGTTAGAATTGATGTTAGCGATCTTTACACCAATGGAAATCTAGATTTAGGTCAGTTTTTCCAAAGGCTTGAAACAGAAGCCGGTATAAATGGTATCAGCCAACTCAAAGTGGCACCGAGTGAAAAGATCTTTGAAACAATTTCAATAGATAATTTCAAAAATATGGGCAACAAATATTTAAAGAACTTAAGAGTAGCGCTACTCCAATCGGTGACCCAAATAAATAATAAAAATGAAATAGAAGCAATACTGTCTCAATTCCATGACGATCCAATACAAGGAGGTCATTCAGGCATTACAAGAACACTGGGAAAAATAAAAAGACATTACTATTGGAAAAATATGACTCGTCATATCAAAGAGTACATACGTAAATGTCCAAAATGCCAAACCTCAAAAACGACAAAACATACAAAAACCCCCTTGACAATCACTGAAACCCCAATATGCGCTTTTGATAGAGTGATAGTGGACACTATTGGCCCACTTCCTAAATCTGAAAATGGCAATGAGTATGCTGTTACATTAATTTGTGACTTGACGAAATATCTAGTCGCTATACCAATTGCTAATAAAAATGCAAATACAGTTGCAAAAGCCATATTCGAATTTTTTATTCTAAAGTACGGTCCAATGAAGACGTTCATTTCGGACATGGGAACTGAATATAAAAATTCAATAATTAATGAACTGTGCAAATTTTTAAAAATAGAAAATATAACATCAACAGCACACCACCACCAAACAGTTGGAACTATCGAAAGAAGTCACAGAACCTTTAATGAATACATTCGTTCATATATATCAGTTGACAAAGCTGATTGGGATGTATGGCTTCAATATTTCGTTTATTGTTTTAACACAACACCCTCTATGGCACATAGTTATTGTCCATATGAGTTAGTTTTCGGTAAACCAAACAATTTACCAAATCATTTTAATAAAATAAATAATATTACGCCTTTATACAATATAGATAACTATGCTAAAGAAGCAAAGTTTAGGCTAGAACAGGCTTATAAGAGAGCCAGAATAATGCTGGAACAGCATAAGGCTATAAATAAGAGAAACTACGATTTAAAAGTTAACGATTTTGATTTAAAAATAGGAGACCGCGTTATACTAAAAAACGAAACAGGTCATAAACTAGATAGTAACTATTTAGGCCCTTATAAGGTTATAAAAATAGAAGATAGGGATAATATAATCATTTCAGATAATAAAAATAAAAAACAAACAGTTCATAAGGATAGGTTAAAGATTTTTATTTCGTAATCCAATTTTTAAACCACCATGCATGAGTGATAAGATATCATATAAAAATAATTTTGAATATTTACTAAATATATGTTATGAATGCGTTAATTCATTTTAATACATTTTTTTTTCTTTTCTCTCAATTTTATTGCACAATTTTTATTAAATATAACAATATATAATATATCCCCAAAAAAAAAATATATATATATATATACACAATCTTATTAAAACAAAAAAAAAAAAAATATTAATAATTTTATCAAAATAACTTCATCCTATTACGTTATTTTTCAAAAGGAGGGAGATGTGATATGCACACATATAGAGTACACACTGTACTCAGCGCTTTACATAAAATACAAATCGTAACACTTTGTTGCAACGTTTAAGACCCAAGCACATTCCAAGTGCAGAGTAATATGATCCTCGTTGGGCAACTAACACAGAAATGCAGCGTCAGCACAAATGAGCATGGCCAGTCGCGCTGGTATATATGTGCATATACCATCCTCTCTCACATATATAATACATATGTGACGCAGCCGCGTCGCTGTCGGCTCAGCCGACAGCTTGATACCAAAAATATATAAAATTGTAAAACAGTATGAATTAAGCAGCGAACCAGGAGAAGACAAAGAAATCAAACTTAGATCGGACACATCAAATATGTGTGTCTCGATCACTCAAATAAAAGAAACCTAAACAACACACATACAAAGATTATTTATTTGAACGGGTGGAACAACTTCATACTCCTAGTGGAAGGGACGACCTGACTACAAGAAGATACCATACGGGAACACCCTTTCTACATGGCGACCCTTTCTACAGCAGAGCTTTTATGCGTGTGGTGAAAAGCTTTGCCCTTTTCCCCACTTTGACTCTCTCTCTCTCTCTCTCTTATTTCCCCTCGGTAATAAAGCTTTTTGCCTTCATTGGCCTTAGAACTAATTCTTATAGGCCTAAATGGGTCGGAACGATGGTAGGTACAAAAAAGTAATTATTTAAGCTTAAAAGATAAGTATAAATTTAAGTTTGAAAGTAGAAAAAGGTAAGACTTAATTTTAACAAGGTAAACAAAAGGTAAGTAACAAGGTAAGTATTAAGTTTGAAAGTAGAAAAAGGTAAGTAAAAGGTAAGTATTAATTTTATAAGTGATTAAGTTTAACAAGGTAAGTAATAAGTTAGAAAAGTTGTTAGTTCCCTTACTATGCCAGTGGAATTTAATACACACTAGCCCTCCCGGGGTAAGCACGACTCGGAACGTGGTGCCATCCATCATAACCACGAAGCGGACTCTGCTCGTCACCTCTTTGAGGGCCACCTGTACGTATTCGCGCAGCATGACGGGAATGCGCCGCTCTGGGGTGTGCACTCGCCAATTTGGGGGAGCATCAACCCAATCTTCGCGGGGTGAAAAAAACTCACCCAAGATCTCCTCAAGATTCGTCAGGCCACCCAGCATGTCTTGCACCTGCTCAACTGATAGGTGAAGGGTTTCTTCCCAGGGTTCAACTGGACGTGGCAAACCTGGCTTGTTCGGCTTGGGCCGAAGTACAGGGTGCCTCAGGGTCTCTCCACTTCAAGGCGAGCCCCGGATGAGTGCTTGAGAGGCCTTCCTCGTTGTCTACCACCGAGATGTATGCGCACCGTACCGGAGGCGTTTGTGTCGTGTATATCACTTGAGGGGTTGGGCAAAAAGCATCGTGCTCCGGTCATCCTTGCCTTCTGGGAACCCATGAAAACTGGGCGTACTGGGCAGAGTGACATTTGTGTGTGACATGTGCGTCCCCTAACACAGTTTGTGCCTCGCCGAAGCGCTCGTCCAGCGCATCTTCCGCGAGTTGCGGTGGGCGGACTCCAAAAGGCGGTGGGAGTTCTGCCAGCCATCGCTCGATGTTGTCCGGCCAGGCTGGTCTATGGGGGTCGCTCGAAGGGACGTCGGGTGCGTTCTCGTCCTCGAGGATGTTGGCCTGGGCTTCCTTGGGTAGCTGCTCTTGTTGTTGCTCGTGGTTGTCCATCGCCCATTGAGTATGTGCTAGGAAAATGCTAAGAAAATAGATTGGAAGATGAGATTCGGAGGATAGGAGTTGGATATCGAGCGGTTCGGAGAAAAATTAGCGCAAGGGCTAAGGGTTGTTAATGAGTTACGCCCTCCCCTCGTTCGTCGACGTCACTCAACTCTTCGTCTTCACTGTCCTGGCTAATTTGTTTTAGATCGGCTATGTTTGCTGTACGTCGTTGTCGTGTGCCTTCCTTTTGTAGCCTCACTATGTTCGGCGACATGAAGCGGACTACTTTGTATGGCCCATCATACTTGGGTGCGAGTTTAGCGGCGTAGCCCTCGGCTGCTTTCGACAAAGTATGTTGTCGCAGTAGAACTTATGAGCCAATAGTCGGTCGCCATTCTCGCGTCCTAAGTTTATAATGTCGGCTCTGCTCAGTGCTGGCGCGTTGACAATACCGTCTCTATCTGTTTCAATTGTCGGGCCCGTGTTTCTAAATCGTAGCCATGTCTTCCTAAGCTGGGAGTGACTTCCTCGTAAAGGGCGCCAGGTAGTCTCGGTTCGCGACCTTGCACAAGGAACGGTGGGCTGAATCCGGTGGAATCGGGATTTCTGGAAGCAAGGAGTCCCATGTGTTTGGTGGTCCCTCAAGGTACAGCGCGATCATTGTATTGATCGTCCGGTTGGCTCTTTCAGTCGGGTTCTGGTTTGGACTGTTTCATTTGCTCTATATTGAACTTCTGGCACTGCAAACACTTGCGGACCTAACGAGCAACGTCTCTGAAAAGGCCGGGCCAGTAGTAGCGCTGACATATCCTCGTTGTCGTTTTCCGAATGCCCAGGTGTCCAGCTGTAGGATGGTCGTGACATTCCTGTGGTACGCGTTGTCGATACTCCGCTCCGATGCACAGTTTCCATGGTAGGTAGTCTTCTTCCGTGGTTCGGTGTCCCAAGTGTCGTGTGAGAAAATTTTGTGAAAAAATTTGATCTCATTTTTTTTTACAGAAGGCTGTTAAAATTTCTTAAAAACAATAATTATTTTCTTATGGAAAAAATATTAACACGTGTGAAAATACAAATTTTTTTCATTGATGTTAATTATCATGACTGAAATATATATTTTTTTTTTTATTTTACGAACCCTAATTTTAACGCGAGATGGTCTGTAATCACGTTAAACCGATAACCTTCGAGACAACACCGTAGCTTCCTGATAGCCCAGATTATCGCCAAACACTCCTTCTCCGTAGCCGAGTAGTTCTCTTCGGCTGGTAGCAATCGACGACTGACGTAGGCCACTATACATTCTCCATCCTCATTCTGTTGGGTGCGTACCCCTCCTAAGCCATAGTCGCTTGCATCGGTCTGTAACGGGAACTTATTATCGAAGTTTGGACAATTCAGAATCGGGGCCTCAGTGAGAAGAGTCTTCCGGTCCTCGAAGCCTTGCTGCTGCTACGTGCCCCATTGCCATCGTCGTCCTTTCTTTAATAGTTGGGACATGGGTAATACTACCGACGAGAAGTTTGGTACAAAGCGCCGGTACCATGAAGCAATTCCCAGGCAACTTCTGAGTTCCTATGCGCTGTTCGGAGGCTTAAGTTTCTTGACGCGTGAGGCTCCATAACTGGTCCTATTACCTTGTCCAGTGCCCGTTGGAAGGTTGCGGGGGCCAAGTGTAACCCAAATGGCATAACCTTCCATTGGAAGAGTCCTGTGCACTCACGACTTTCTTTTGCCATCGGGATCTGCGAATATACGCTTTTGAGATCCAATGTACTGATGAATCGGGCGTTTCGTAATCTCTCTAATATCGAGTTAATATGCGGTAATGGGTAGGCGTCAAGTATATATCGGGCGTTAAGCTGTCGAAAATCCATGCACATCCGAGTGTCTCCCGTCTTTTTCCCCACTAACACTATAGGGGCGCTGTGTGGACTTTTTGATGGTACTATACACCCCTCTTTTAGTAACTCGTCGACCTGAGCATGTATGATTTTCTGCATTGCGGGGTTTTTTGGGTAATACCTCTGTTTTATAGGACGATCGTCACGCATGACGACAACGTGTTCGGTTATATTAGAAACCCCCGTTAGACTGTCGAACTTGTTAAGTTCTTCTTCTAAAAAGTTACTCACCCAGGGTTCTAGCGTTGATGCTGGGGTTGAAACTATGTTGTGGGCGCTGCTGACGTTTACGGAAGTATTTACTTCGGGGCTCTCTGGTTCTACACTTGGTTTGGTGATGCTGCTAGCCTTGACAGGGGCGTTTTCTTTAGAATATTCTGTTTTTTCCATGGCGTTGGGCTTACTTAGAGCTGGCGGTAGTGATCGGAAAGGGTTGCGTCTGATCGCCTCATCGTCCTTTGGTCCTAGCATCCAAGGTTCGTTGTTGTCTTCTGTGGGGATATCGACGGTCAATGTGGCTGTTGTTTTTGCGAGGTCTGTTGGGGCGCTTGGTCCGCTTCTTGATGCTTCGGTCTCCGTTTTGGGCTGGTTCGTTACTCGGGTCTTCTGGGGTGTTTTCCTTCTAGTAGTGGAGGGCAGGGTAGTGGTAGCCCCGGTGGGTGGAGACTCCGAGGTAGCAGGAGCTTTCAGATTTCGGTTCCTTACGAAAAGCTTTCCACGTTTCACCTTGCAGTCCACTAGTTCGAAACCAGTCCTCCGCTTCACCGGTTAGCAGTTCTGGGATGGCCTGGGGCATATGACGGACGTCAATGCGGTATGAGGATGCACGCTCCTCCAGACGTTCAATGAACCGCAACGGATCCGATGTACCGTCGAAGGTTATTCCCCATCGGCACATCTTCTCCGCCATCGATGCGTAGGGTACCTCGTCGCGCTCGTCTGTAGTGCTCGGCAGGGTTTGGTTCAGCCGCTCCAAACTCTTAGAATGTCGGTTCCCAAAGTGGGGAATCTGCAGCGTGATATCATACAGCCCGGTTTCCTATCCTGCATCTCGAGTGGATGATTGTTTCTTACGGTTGTCTTCCTCATGTTCCTTAGGTACTAGAGACGTACTGCGTGATCGCTGTTGCGATGTAAGGTTCTTGGTATCCGGGCTGGGCGTGGTCCCTAAACTTGTTTCTAAACTGGTCAATCGCTGTAGTATCTCAGGCGTATGGTTGCTTTTGTTTATAAACGCCGCCATCCATGTCCGCAATTCCTCGACCGGGCCTTCAGGATCAAACCCAAATTCGTTAGCAAAAGCTTCGAGTTCGGCTTTTCGACGGTAAGATACCCATCGTACCCCGACCATGGTGTGCGCTGTCTAATGCTGCGTTCTGGCTTGATATCGCTTAGGTTGCTGAGAGAGGTTACGCACCCTGTAGTTCGAATTGCTCTAGCTTTTAATTTCTCGGATTTAACTGTAGAAGGATGCTCAGGACACTTTATTTATTGCCAGGATAAAATAGTTGCGGGATACGTCGCATTGTTGAAGGATGTTCAGGATCCCTTATTTATTTCCAGGATAAAACTGTTGAAGGACACTCAGCAGTTTTACTTTTCTTAAGTTTACAACCGGTTGAATGCTTGCTCGTTGTGTGCCAAGCGTTGACTGACTCTGCTTAGAATATGATCGGGTACTTATAAGGCCAGACCGGGCACGGCATCCGTTTTCACCTCACCCGAAGGAACCGCGGTGAGTACGATCATAGGTACTCGTACTCTTGGATAGGCTGCGCACACCGAATTGGCAAACCTCTTCCAATTTTGCTCTCCCCCACTCTCAATCTTCCCGGCAACTCCTTGCAAGTGGGAACCTGACGGACTTTGATTATAGACCCAGATTCACCTTTTCGGACAACGGACTTAGGAACACGACTGATTAGTCGTCTTACACACCTAAATTACACCTTTCTACACTACACCCTCTTTTCCCACTTTAAACGGGTTACATAGGCACGAAGCCTGCAATCTCACCCCGTTTCTATCCAAAACACACCAACACAGGAAAAGCCCAATCTTATATGCTAACCTTCCCCGGTTTCATGTTTTAATCTAACCTTGCTTAAAACTAACCTTACTAACACTACCTGCTGATTACTTCGTCTACTTGTCCTGCTGGGGATGGTGAAGGCTCATCTACTATGGGGTATTATAAAATTTGTGGGTCTTTAAGCCACTTATGATGGAAATTCTACCAACAACCCCAGGGTCCCTGCTCGGGCGCCACTTGTAAGGAAGCTTTTCTTAGGCTGGGGTATACTCAGTCACGCCAAGGTTCACCTTTCAAGATATTTAATAAGTTGCCGGGATTGGGGAGTAGTGAGGCGCGTCCTATTGGAGAGGTTGCGCGAGAAATTACATACACCGAGGGTAAATGGTCCTGCCGCATGATTTGGTCCACTACAGAATGGCACCCGCGACCAGGCTTGAAACGGCCCTGGACGCGTGTAGTTGTGTATGTGTGAATGGGCGGTGTGTACGAGTGAGCGTGGGTGTGACTGGGTGTGATAGATGGTTTGCTATTTGCACTTGCTATGTGCCCGCACCAGGTTTGAACCGGGCCTGGGCTCGTGCATATGGGCGTGTGCGAGTGGGCTGTGAGTACGACTGAGTGTGGGTGTGACTTTGTATGACAGGTGGTTTGCTATCTGCAAATGTGCTGTGCGTATGGTTGGGTGCAAGGGGAGTGACGCAACTGGATGAACTATAGTGCCTGGCGGGCGGACTGCGTGTGTATGTGTGTATGTAACTTAACAAAAGCTTTGCTTGGCCTATGTGGATTGTATGTGTGTGTATGCTGGTTTGAGTGTGTGTGTTACTTGAATACTTTGCTTGGCCTGTGTGTATTGTATTTTTTTTTTTTAAATTCGTTTATTTTTACATTTATGTTACAAACTTAATATCTAGTTGGGAGTGGGGCTGCATCTCTGCGGTACGGCCGCTAAGCAATGCTTCGCAGAGACCTCAGCTCCACTACTCAACCATAGCTCTTCTTAGACGCTCTATTCTGCGCAGTTCTACCATTATCTGTGCCGAGTAGGTGCTTATCAGCTCCCACTTCCTGCTGCTTTCTAGCATTGTTGGAACCAGATTCGTCGCAACTATACGCCTATTAAGAGACGCCTTCAGTTGCTCCCGTTCACGTCAGAATCTGCCACAGGCAAATAGCACGTACAACACATCTTCCTCAGTGTCGCCGCACCAGGTACACTCTGGGCTCTGGTCGTGGCCAAAACGATGCAGGTAACTGCGAAAGCAGCCGTGACCACTTAAGACCTGGGTCAGGTAAAAATTTACCTGACCGTGATTCCTGCCGACAAACGTTTTCAGGTCTGGTATGAGTCGGTGCGTCCAGCGACCCTTGGGGGACGCATCCCAACGATTTTGTCATCTCTCTAGGCTCTGCAGTTTTGCTGAAGTCCGAATGGCATTTTTCGTCGCTGGCGTATAGCCTTTGCCGTGGGTTTCCGCGTACACTTTGGAGATGTCGGCAGCCAGCTCTTCCAGAGGAGCCAGTCCAGCGATGACCAGCGCGGCATCATCAGACACAGTACGAAATGCGCAACAAACACGAATCGCGCTCAAGCGGTGAGTTGACTCCAATCCCCGTCTGTAGCTGTTGATGAGTAGGGCATCCTTCCTGACTGGCGCTGCATAAAGCATTGTGGATCTGGCCACACTCGTGAGTAGCAACCTTCGACCTTGTCTTGGGCCTCGGGTGTTGAGCATTAGCCTCGATAGTGCTCTATTCGTCGTGGCTGCCCTTGTGTTAGCATACTTCAAGTGCTCGCGAAAGCTCAATCTCGTGTCTAGCATCACGCCCAAAAACTTTAGGGCCCTCTTAGAGGCCACAGAGGTATTGCCGACCGTAATGTGGGCTGTCTCCACCTTTTTTCTGCTACTAATCAGCACCGCTTCAGTTTTATGAGGTTCCAGGTCAAACCCCATCGATAAGAGCCACTCCTCTATCTGCCGTATTCAGTGGTTACATAGCGACTCTGCCTAAGCAAGCTGCTTTGCAACAACCACCACCGCCACGTCATCCGGAAATCCTACCACCTGGACTCCTGGAGGGAGAGCTAGTCGTAGTACACCGTCG
Organism: Lordiphosa andalusiaca; assembly: GCA_035044965.1. Classification (NCBI taxonomy): domain Eukaryota; kingdom Metazoa; phylum Arthropoda; class Insecta; order Diptera; family Drosophilidae; genus Lordiphosa; species Lordiphosa andalusiaca. The sequence goes on along the minus strand of JAWNNM010003737.1, from coordinate 25,135 downwards.
TACATAGCATTCAATAAGAGTGGGCCAAGTACGGAACCTTGCGGGACACCTCCAGTTACTTGGTACGACTCCGTGCAAACACTGGTGTCGTATTTTAGCAGTCTATTGCTGAGGTAGCTTCTGATTATAAGAAGCAGATAGGCTGGGATTCCAAAGCATAACAGCGCGCTAAGGATGCAGCTCCACTTTGCCGTGTTGAATGCATTTCGTATGTCTAGTGTGGCATCTAGACAGTACTCCTTGCCTCCTCCCTTCCATCTAGTGCCCTCTATCGCCTTCGACGCCGTGTTCACTACCATGTTGATGGCATCGATGGTGGATCTCGCCTTCCGGAACCCAAATGGGCGGTGTGAGAGGTCGCCAGCTGCAGCAATGGCCCGTTCCAGACGTGTAGCGACTTACTTCTCCAGTAGCTTCCCAGCCGAATCGATGAGACAGATTGGCCTTTAAGAAGATGCTTCACCTGGTGGCTTGCCCGCCTTTGGGAGGAGTACAAGCTTCTGCATCTTCCAGTTCTCCGGAAAAGTGCCTTCTCGGAGACATTGGCTGTATTAAGCCGCAAATACCTCTGGCTGGAGGGTCAGCGCGAGTCGAAGGGCTCTGTTGGGGATTGAGTACGGGCCAGGAGCCTTGTTTATTTTGATGCTTCGAGCCGAGAGTAAGATCTTCTCTGCTGTTACCTCGTCGATGGTCGCGTTTGGCGAAAGCTCCGTTGCCTCTATCATTTCCTCATTTCTGTGTGGGAACAGCTCCTCTACTATGTGCCTGACGAGTATCGGGTCACTTGGCTGATGCAGTTGCTGTGCCTTTAGCTTTTTAAACACGATTTTATATGCACTTCCCCATGGATCGTGTTCTGCAGAGTCACAGAGCTCTAGAAAGCAGTTATGCTTGCTCTCCTTAATAGCCGCTTTGAGAGCTCGTATGCAACCACGGAATGTTGCTTGGCATTCGTAGAAGGCTGGACTTCCGCGTGAGCGTTGATACTGCCTTCTTGAGTGGTTGCAGGCGCGCCCGGCCTCTGCTATTTGGTCGTTCCACCAGTACACTGTTTCGTGGTGTCTACCAAATGGCTTGCGAGTAGTCATGCTAGCATCGCATGCCAACTCCAGGCGAGTCATGCCGTTTCCTGCCATACATTCCGCGCTTCCTGAAGCTGTTAGGCCACAAATCTACGGCCCATTTACTTCTGTCTCCAACTCTATATGGCTCACTTAGAAGCGAAAGATCTGTGGGCCGTTCCCGCACTTTTTGAGACAACAGATCCTGCGCAGCGGTGCAGTGATTCAGGTTAAGCTGGTTCAACTGCATGCTGGGGCTTTCTCGTCACCTCGTTTCTACCAGACATTGGGCACTTTCGGCTACCAGCATGGTGGCCCGTTGACTGCTTTCCGCTACTGCTGCAGAGGGAGCACCTTCGTTCGTTGGTACAGGTTGCAATTTTGTGACCAATTACACCGCACCTTATGCAGCAGTTCGTGCGATCAACGGGGTTTTTGCATCTGCTCGCAATATGTCCAGATTCGAGACATCTACAGCATCTTTGAACCCCTTCGCTCTGTTTAATACGGCAGCGTATCCATCCTACTCGTACTTTGCCTAGATCCGGAACTTGCTTTACAAAGTTACTCGGGACATGGACTATTGCCACCTGTGTTTCCGCAGGCTTCCACAGGAATCCCTGCCTGCGAGGCCAGTGCTGCTGAAACTTCGTTCTGGGTAGTCAGAGAATCGAGGTCGCTTATCTCCAGTCTAGTCTCCGGAGTAAGTGCACGAATTCCCGCGCTTTCTCCTAGAACCTGCTCCAGCTCTGCTCTCAACTGCTGTGTGCATTCCAGGCCAGTTCCGTTAAGCTCCAGTTGCAGATCTCCATTGGCTGTGCGACGGACCTTGTTTACCCTCTCGCTCACGCTTTTCAGCTGGTAAGCACATCTCTATAGGACATACCATCCTTATCAGAAACGACAAGGGCGTCTGCTCTTGGCTTTTGGGAGGGCTGCATATTTGGCGCTTTAGGCTTACGTTTTTTGCGCGTTTTGTGAACCTTCTGCCACTGATCGGAGGGACCGCTAATGCTAGGGCCGCCTGTTTCTGTGTGGATTGTGTGTGTGAGTGTGTGTGTTGGATTGAGTGTGTAAGGGTGCGTGTTCAACATAATCAATTTGCTTGACCTGTATGGATTGTGTGTGTGAGTGTGTGTGTGCTAAGCATAGCCAACGAGTGTCCACCTGGGCACATCTTGGGACCATCGTGCCGGGTATTGACCAGCTAGCACGGTGGGCCAAGATCTGCTACTCCTCTGGGACTGGGTTAGGTACACCGGGTATTGACCAACGAGTGTACTAACACAGCCTCAGTGGTAGGTGTGCTCTGGCTCCCGCAAACTTGAAAATAAGTTGCATTTCTTAAACGTTACCAAGGTTTCTTTTATTTACTGGAGTTTTTCAAACGTATTTGCCACTGGGTGGCCTGAATGGAAAGAGAAAGAGAGAGGGGCAAAATATTTGGAGGGGTAGGACCACTCCGACTCGCTCACCCGAATCCGCTCCTGTCAGCCGGCTTCCAAATTTGCTGCTTGAGGTTAGCTTGGTTGCCGCGCCAAGGGGAGTAGTTGGTGTTGTTGTTGCTGTTGTTCCGCTGTCGTGATGCACCGTTGGGATATCTTTATCGCAGGGTTGTCTTTTCCACTTTTCTCGACTTGCGCTTCTGGACTGTCTTTGGTCACCTCGTTACACCAACAAACTCCCCTCCGCTTATCGGCTTTACGGCTGCGCGGTCTGCAGAGCTTTTATGCCGTTATGCGAGTCTGCCCCTTTTCACCAAAATTTTTAAAAAATCATTTCATGTTCGATTTTTGTGCATGAAGGCTTTTTTTAAAGATAATAAAATACTTTATTTTCGAATTTATAAAAAACATTAATTTTGTTTATCAGATGTGAAGAGGTAAGAAAAAAGAATAAGAAAATGCAGGCTTACAAGATCTGTTGAGATCTGTTGAGAGCAGGTAATAAAGATCGTTGTAGTTTTGACATAAAACCCGAAATCGATTATGCTGGGCATAATCAGTTGTGTATCTAGACAAGATTAAAGGAAAGAAGTTTCTGGTTGGTCGAGAAGGAACAGAGAAGTTAAGGCGACGTAAGAGTTCAGAAGAATCTACATTAACGATGATTAATTTGTGAAGAAAAGAAACAACTAAGACTGTTCTACGGTTAGCTAGCGAAGGAAGGTCTATTAGCAAGAGTCTTCTGGAGTATGATGGCTAACGGAGGTTAGGGTCCCAGTTTAGGCCACGAAGGGCAAAAAGCAAAAATTGTTTCTGAACTGATTCAATACGATCAACATGCTTTTTATACTGCGGACACCATACGGATGAACAGTATTCGAGCACGGGACGTACTAAAGCAGTATAAAAAAGTTTAGTGGTGTAGGGATCATTAAATTCGCTCGACCAACGATTAATGAATCCAAGTACACCATTCGCTTTGTTAGCAATAGTGGAGATGTGGTGAATAAAACTCAATTTGGGGTCAAAAAGAATTCCAAGATCAACGACAGACGAAGTACGTCGCAACGGTTCATTACCAATTGCATAGGAAACCAGAAGTTGGTCGTTGTTGACCGACGCTTTATGAATCCATGCTGGAAAGAGGACAAAATAGATTTACAATAATGCTGCAATGTGGAGATTATAATCTCTTCAAACAATTTCGGAATGGCGGATAGCTTAGCAATGCCTCTGTAATTTGAAATATCCGACTTCCCGCCCTTTTTATGAAGACGAATAATGTAAGATTCTTTCCAAAAATATGGGAAGACACCCGAATTGAGTGATAGATTGAAAAGCTTTAGCAAAGGTTTGCATAAGGAACTATGGTATTTTAGTGATTTTAAAAATGAGAGAAGAGAAGTTTCGGAAATTTCAGGATCACATATAGAGTTGGAAGAAGTAATGTTATAAGGATAAGAAGTGTTAGCATACTGGACAGAGGAATAAGTTGATTGGAAGAAATCAGCGAATAAGACAACAGCTGTGGAATCATTGCTAGCCTTTTGGTTACCCAGAAAAAAGAGGAAGGTAAAGAAGAAGATCTACGCTTAAAGTTCACAGCGTTTTCTGGTTACCCAGAAAAAAGAGGAAGGTAAAGAAGAACGCTTAGAGTTCACAAAGCTATAGAATTGCTTTGGATCTATAGCTCTATAGCTATAGCTATAGCTCGGAATTAAAAAGTGTAAAGTTGGATTTTGCTATTGAATATTTAGAAAAATCAATCGCAGAACAAGTTCGTTTATACTTTTTAAAGCATCTAGATTTAATATTTTTCAAATTAGATAATCTAGGACAGTACCAAGGGGGATTTAGGGACGCGGTGGAAGCGACGCTATTAGGAATGCAGATATCTAAGAGAGAATTCATAGACTCATAGAACAACGTAACAGCAAAATCTTAATCAAGCGAATTGTTCAATGGAGACCAGTCTGTTGCACAAATGGGTTGACTTAGCAAAGTGAAGTTTCCTTTACGGAAGCAACGACGAGGTATATTGGTGATTTTGGAATTTGAAGGGGCAGGTCCAAATACTGAAAGCGAGACTTCCAGTGTTGGATGGTAAGAATCTTCGGGTAGTGATAGAGGGGGAGACCTAGAGACACTGGCATTGGTGCTATCAGTGACAAAAATAAGATCTAACAATTTATTTAAATTGTTTTGTACAGGATAAATTTAAAAAAGGGACATATCAAGCAGACAATCTAAAAAATCATGCTCTACTGAAGATACAAGGTAAGTCGACCCATTAGGATTTGACCATGTGATATTAGGCAAGTTAAAATCACCTACAACAACCAGAGTGTCAATGTCCCGTAAGTGGGCTAAAACGTCTTTAATGCAGGCTACATGTTGAATATAAATTTGAATATCGGACGAAGGTGGGATATAAGAACAAGTAATAAATAAAGAAAATAATGGAAAAGTCACCTTTACGGCAACAAATTCAACATCGACAGGCTTATCAACAATGATCAGTTCGGAACTGTGGCTGGTCTTAACTGCGATCAGTACACCAGCACCTTTGCAATCTTAACTGCGATCAGTTCACCAGCACCTTTGACGATTTTAACCAAGTTTCTGAAAATGCAACTATGTCAAATTCAAAAGATGCACTATTCTCAAATTATGTATGGAGCTTAGATAAAAGGCCCCTAACGTTTTGATAGGCAATAACAGGACAGACGGATGGAACTAGTTTTTTGAAACCCTGTTAGACGCTACATGTGAGGATGAACTATTTGAGGGCAAGTTGACTGGCATCGGCCTCATTGGATTTTTATTGCCTGAACTCATGCACAATCATTTCTGGTAACCAGAATGCTGGGTCGCATATGATTGGAAGTGATTCAGACGGAACACTTAACTTAAACGAAGCTATATCTCTAGGTTGTGCAAAGCTAAACTTTGAAATAGAAATTCTTGCTGAGCATTTGCTCGCAATGTATGCTGCAATTGACTCGCAAGTAGTTTCCGGAGACAACCTAGACACAAAAACTTGCTTACGCGGTGCAATAACGGAAAGTAGAGGAAGTTGAGGAGAAATAGGAACAGAGACGGAAACACTGCCAACAAGTTCAGGCGACGCTACTGGGGACTGCACGAATCTACGGACAGAAGATGGATTATTTGCAAGATTTCCAACAGCTTGATTCGGGGAGGGGAAAGGCGACAAATCAAGCATATTGCCTGGTGAGACAGACAATGAAATGGTTGGTGACCTATCATTACTTGGGGGACAATTGTTTCGAGTTGACAGACACGGGTGGTGGCACATCTAAAAATTGAGGCTCCAACCGACGCGGGGGTGGTGACTCGAACTTATACTCACTAAGCATCTCGGAACTGGCGAGAAACTCGCTTGCGAGATGCTTAGTAAGATTGTGCATTTTGTCAAATTTATTTTTTACGTCGATAAACATCCCCGAGAAATTAAATGGTTTATTACTGCACAAAGAGCATGACCAGCTCAAAGCACCACAATCCTTTTTAGGCGAGCAAACTTTGTCCAGATCACGTCCAGTTAGCCCAGCACATTTAATATGCATGGAGTTGTCGCACAACCAGCAGGTAACAAACCGAAGTTGTTCCGACTCACTTGCATTCTAAAATGTGCAGGTTTTTTTGCAGCACAACATAATTCACCAGAGGGCTTTTAAACAAAAAAAGTAAGCGGAATCGAAAAATCACAAAAACAAAAACACCCACAGAGCGCAGTTAGATGGAAAGCGTTCTTAGCTTTGAGAGCAGAACAACAACAAAGCTGAGTGGGAGTTAAGCACAAGAAGAAAAAGAACTATGCACAAGCGAATGCACACACTAATCTGTGTAAAGGGGGGGGGGAGCTGCTAAGCGAGCAAAACAAAAACACCAACAAAATACACAGCACCGACGCCTAAAAATTAAAATATTGTTAAATTAATGATTTGAAGATGCTCAACTGAAAAGTAAAGCACAAACCGATAGTGGGCAATACTAATAAAATTCTTTATGTTAAATTTGCACAATAATAGGCGCGTTAAATGACACAATCAATTAATTGTTGCGGAGCACAAAAAAACACGTCAAACACTCATAAGAGTCTCTCTCTCTCGATGTCTTGTCTCATTAGCTTCCTTTTTTTTTTTCTTATAGGTACCTGCGACAATTATCAAACATGTTTCATAATTTCCCTGACCCCCTGAGGGAATTTATCAGCTGATAGGCCAAAAACGAGTTGGCAGTCCAAACACATTCTCAGAGCGCATTTGTGGTGTCTCCCTACCCGCTCTGAAAATGTGCTCTGAGAATTTTCTGCAGCGCATTCTCTGAGCTATGTCTCCATACCTAGCTTAACCTTAGAATCGAACCTATCCTTATTTCCAAGCCTCAGCCGCAGCCACAACAACAGGAACATCGGCAGCAGGAGCCGTCCGAAGCTGAGGAAGGGGCGCACCAAACAAACGCCGATGCTGCAGCCCAAAGCAGACAGGCAGCATCCGCAGTCGGCTGGTTGGAGGCCAATATTTGTGCGGCGACTATCCTGCGCAGCCGATGTTCCAGGCATCCGTGCCGTGGAGGCTATCCAGATGGACGCAATTGGCTCCCTTGAGACAGCCAGGAACATGGGGCAGAGCAGCGGGTTTAAATAAGAACATAAAGAACTTAAAAGTATTTAAGTGTTTGGCGCGGATGACACCAAAGCTTGTGAATAACATTTTTTATGATGGCGGCCCGGTGGTAGATATGGGAGTTTTAAGTACTACCGAGTGCGATGCCACGATCACACTGTTCAGAATAATGGTAATTGGGGAAATTTAGTGGCCAAGGGATGGGAAAACGGTCACATTGAGGAAATAGGGGGTTATTGTTAAAAAAATACGTTTAAAGACAGGGTGAGGGAAAGGGATGGGGAAACGGTCACATTGAGGAAATTCAAAAAATACGTTTAAAGACAATGTTGTGAGGACATTTTTTGAAGACTCACAGTGGTTGATAAGGGTGAAGATTAAGCTATATATATATGTCTAAAGTAAATTGTAAATTTAATCTATGGCTAATACTAAGAAGCGAGTGTAAATTTTTAAATATATTAAATGGCTAATACTGAGGTTAAAATTAGTGTTCGGTCTGAAGAGAGCGGCCGTGAAGAGAGCTGCCGTTGCCAGCGGGCGAACTTAAGAAGCAGTTAGAATTAAATTACTGTATTTTGTCTTGAGCTTATTGGAATTTCGTCTACCTGGTGACAGCGGTAGTCATTAAGCATGTTTAAGTCTGTCAGCGTCAGCCCAAGAAGTCGGATGCACCCTCTGGGTAGTTCGGTTACAAAACCATTAAAACTAAGATTTGCCATTTCAAACTCGAACCCCAGCTGTTTGTACTGGTTGACAAGAGCCTCGCGTGATTATTTCGGGCCGATTGGGGCTCCGCATCGACGCAGCTTATAACCAACATATTTTTGTCGCCTCCTGTGAGGAACTTGTTAACGAGACTGGGTCGAGTTGGGCTGTTGAGTGGTGATTGCTGGAACTTGGAGTTTTTATCTGGATGTACATACTTTGCCAGGCAGTGCTACCCTAACCTCAGTTCTGAAGGTGAGTGCAATTTGATATTGATGTGTAGCTAGGTGTTAACAATGGCCAAAATTCTAACAAATTTAACGTTTGATCAAACGTTGTTGCTAAATTCGCTGAAGAAGTCGCTTCAAAAGGCGAGTTTATAGATTGGCCGGCGTTCAAGGAGGTGTTCCCATCACAGAAAGATTCACTCTCAGCCGAGGCTGCAAAAGACATGCAAAAGACATATAGATTATGCAAGATGTTCTGCGATATGTGTGTGGCAGAGCGAAAGGCAGTCGTGGCGAATCACACACTCATCCACCTGGAAAGTATGCGTAGTCCGACGGATGCGATCATGAATAGTGGCTCGTCGAGGCAGGACACGGGTGCTCAGCAGCTCTCATCGAACGTGGTCCATGGATCACATGAAGCTTTGTCTTCGGCAAGACATGGAGTTTTGTTACTAACGGCAATGGTGCTCATTGAATCAGTGGATGGGTTCCCTCTGCAATTTCGAGCCTTTTTGGATCAAGGTTCCCAAGCGTCGTCTATAACGGAGAGCGCAGCTCAGCAACTGCGTCTCACACGTCACAAGGTGTGTATGAGGGTCAACGGCTTGGCGAATGCAAAGATCATTGACGCATCTACAACAATCGAGCTAAAATTGGGGTCTATGTACGACTCACAGGTAAAACATAATGTAAGGGCTTATGTTCTGCCCAAAGTTAGTCAGAAAATGCCAGATCGTCATATGCCAGTTGTAAAATAGCCACATTGGCAAAAATTATGTTTAGCCGACCCTAACTATTTTGTTCCACAAAATGTTGGTATTTTATTTGGAATTGATATTTATGATGTGCTAATGTTAGGTGAAGTACATCGAGGGTCTGCGGGTTCTCCTATGGCGCAAAATACTTAGTTGGGCTACATAATTTCTGGCAAAATCAAGGAGCATGCATACTCTACATTTTCACACACAGTGAAAATATCCAGTAATGATGCAGTTGAGGCACTACACGATGTGATGCGCAAAATTTGGGATATAGATTAGTTCCACGAAGAATCTGCAGGTCTCTCCATGGAAGAAAGATGATGCGAAGATTTCTTTGTTGACACTTATCGTCGTGTACTTTCTGGGAAATATCTTGTACGGCTAAAATTTCTGACCGACTTGGATCCTAAAATGGTGATTGGATCATCGTACCGAGCAGCGCTACAGCGGTTAGATCACATATATCGGCGTATACGTGCTGACGCGAAGCTGAAGGAAGCATACTCTCAAACCATCAACGAGTATTTGGAGCTGGGGCAAATGAATCTAGTCCTGCCGCAGGCTTAATCAATACCACATGGCGAAATGGGGGGAGTAAGGCATTGCTATTTACCTCATCATCCGGTTATAAAGGAAACCTCATCTACTACTAAGGTTCGAGTTGTCTTCGATGTCACGATGAAGAATAGCAATGGGAAGTTATTGAGTGACATTTTGCCAACTGGTCCCAAAGTACATATTGAGTTGCCTGGCGTACTAATGAATTGACGTGCTTTGAAGTTTGTGTTCATCGCTGATGTGAAAAAAATGTATCGATGTATAAACATACACCAGGAGGATGCCCAGTATCAGCGCATATTATGGAATCCCGAAAAAGGCGAGGACATCGAGGAGTATTCATGTTCAACGGTGATGTTTGGTTCGAGTTCTGCCCCATATTTAGCGATCCGTGTAATGCAGCAGCTAGCTGTAGATGAGCAGGAAAGGTTTCCCCTAGCTGTGAATGTGGTCAAAAGTCAGATGTATGTGGATGACATTCTGTCAGGAGCTAATACTGTTGAGGAAGCAGACGCTATTCAAAGGCAAATTATAGAGATGATGCAGAGTGGAGCTTTTGAGCTGCGGAAATGGGCTAGAAACTGTCTGGAACTTTTGGAAAAGATACCTGTCGATCATCGAGAATCGAAAGGCTTGCTTTATGTTCGGGTTGATGAATCGATTCGCACTCTAAGCCTATACTGGAGCCGTATGGAGGATGAATTTCGATTTCGCTTAAATTTTGAATTACTTATAGGTACACCTACAAAGCGTACAATTCTGTCTACAATTGCGAGGTTATTTGATCCTATGGGATGGCTGAGTCCCAATATCATAACAGCAACAATTTTGACGCAGAGTTTATGGAAGAAGAGGGTAAATTGGGATGATCAAGTACCAGTGGCCATTCATAGGGAATGGGAGATGTTCATCAAGGAGTTACCCAACATATCGAACATACACATTCCGTGCTATATCGAAGGCGGACTGTCAAATGTAGCTGGACAGCTACACATCTTAGGATGCATCAGCGCGAGCATACGGGGCTGCTGCTTATCTGCGTGTGCCCACAGGAGAGCACACATACCATGCGGAGTTACTATTGTCAAAGGGTAAGGTATCACCCATCAAGCCACAACTAACCATACCTATGGCCGAATTGTTTGCTGCAGTTGTCGCTGCAAAAATGTATAAGAATTTAAAACAACATTTACGAATAAATGTTATTTTTTATAAAACGATCTTTTGGACAGATTCGATGATAACCCTCAGCTGGATCAGAGAAGGAGGTGCGAAATGGAAGCTGTTTGTGTCGAATCGCATCAATAAGAGTCTGGAGGTGTCTAATGGAGATCAGTGGAAACACGTTGCGTCAGAAGACAACCCAGCTGATCACTTGAGTCGGGGTCTAAGCGTATCTAAGATGCCGTTTTGCGATCTGTGGTGGCATGGACCCAAGTGGTTGCAGAAGGATGAGGAAGGTTGGCCGTCTACTACCATTAAACACCAATCGGAATCATTTGTGGAAGAAGAGAATAGAAACATGATGTGTCACAATGTGCAAGTGGATCAGATGCTTGAAGAATCTCTATTGGATCAATATTCACACCTTCGGCGATATATTCAAAATTGTCGCGTATCGAAAGCAGATCGAAGATATGCTGGGCTGTCTGGAGTCGAATTAGCCGAGAGTCTAAAATGCATAATTCGAATGACCCAAAGAGACTGTTTTCGAGCTGAGTGGATCGCGTTGTCAATGGGAAAGGCGATCAAGAAAGATAGTAAGTTGCTGGCGCTTAATCTATTTTTTTGATACGGACGAGCAAGTTATACGACTGGGAGGACGGTTGCGAGATGCGCTTCTCCCACGGAATGAGAAGCATCCATATATATTGCAGAGGGCTCTGCAACGATGTCAATTGCAATCAATAGTCTATCAATCCTTCATCTCGAAATCAATTGCACCAAGTATGTTGGATAACACATTGGATCCGCATTTTGTCGGCTTGTGGGAGGCTGGCGTGAAGTCCATGAAGTACCATTTTAAGCGATCTATCGGAAAGCGGATATTAACATTCGAGGAGCTTGCAACCGTGCTAGCTCAAGTTGAGTCTTGTCTCAATTCAAGGCCTTTGTGTCCAGTGTCAAATGATCCCGAGGATCTCTTAGTAATCACGCGTGGCCATTTTTTAATTGGAGATGCTTCGCTTGCTTCACCTACTCTAGATGTGGCAAAGCTAAGCTTGGTGGATCGGTGGAAAAATTGTCCGTATTTTGTACAACAATTCTGGAGATTTTGGAGTTCGGACTATTTATCGAGATTACAGAGAAGGCCTGAGTGGTTGCAAATGAAAAACAATTTGGAGGTTGGATACGTGGTTCTCATTAAGGATGAGCGCTTACCTTCCAATCGTAGGACATTGGGAAGGATCACCGAAACCCATGCTGGAGCCGATAAATTAGTTCGAGTGGTATCATTAAGAACGAGCAAAGGAGTTGTTAAGCGACCAGTGGCAAAGCTCTGTCCATTGCCCATACAAGATAATTGGCTTTATTGTGACACTGAACCTTCACGTTAATGTGTAATTCTACTCTTCTCCTTTCAGTCAACATTGTTTTTTTTTTTAAGTTCAATTTTTATTTATTTCATGCTTATATACTAATTGATCAAAGTTTATATCTTAAATCTTAAGCTAGTCTCCTACAATGAGCTCTCTGCTTAATCTATATTTTACAATAGCGGATTCCCTTTTTAGAATATAGTTACTAATATATCTACAAATTTATAACTAAATAGTGAATGTATAATGGGGCTGCAGTTCAGTTAATGGCGCCATGTATGAGCTACTGGAGCAGGAGGACCGGAAAGCTACGATGGATTTGGGATTTAATGATGCCTGCTGCAATCGTCAAAGGGGGGAGAATGTTCGGGCTGCTGCTAAGCCTAAGAGATGTTGGGCTATCTGTGCCTGTGGGTGGCTGCCAAGAACAGCAATGAAAGAGCGCGATCAACAATGAAGAGAGCTGCCGTTGCCAGCGGGCAAACTTAAGAAGCAGTTAGAATTAAATTACTGTATTTTGTCTTGACCTTATTGGAATTTTGTCTGCCTGGTGACAGCGGTAGTCATTAAGCATGTTTAAGTCTGTCAGCGTCAGACCAAGAAGTCGGATCCACCCTCTGTGTAGTTCGGTCTTGCATACCAAATCTAAAAATTACATAACCATTAAAACTAAGATTGTCATGTCAAACTCACACCCCAGCTGTTTGTACTGGTTGACAAGAGCCTCAGCCGCCGCAGTTGGAAAGAACCACTGCAAGCCGCGTGTTTATTTCGGGATTGGGGCTCCGCATCGACGCAGCTAATAAGGAGCGAATATAAATGTATACGTAAGGGAAGGAGTGCCGGTCACATAAGGGCTAAGAGTTGCGGCGAATTGAGTTGCCTGAGCTGAGGGGGGGAACTGGAGAGCGGAGCGCGGCGTACTGTTAATGAGCGCTATCCCGTTGGATAGGACCGCCAGAAAGGGACCGCAGGAGTGCAGATTGGTAGGGTAGCATTTACACGAACGGAGGCTGGGCCTGGGACAGTGGAAATTTCCATTGCGCTGGCCGCGCATGGCAACAACGGGACTTAAGAAGCGGATGCAAAGCCTATGCGCAGTAGCCATATAAAAAGGGACTCGAGGCTGGGAGACGGGATCTGTCCATGAGAGTCAGAGTGCGAGTTAATTCAAACTAAGTGCCAGTCCCCAGTGAGCGATTTTACAAGCGAGTGCGAATCACCAACGCGAGTGGAAGCAAGCAGAATTCATGGAGGGAACACCGCAAGCAGCCAAGCAGCATCCCGGAAAGTGCAGAGTGAGTGCTTGAAGAAAGCGTAAAACATCGAGCTTGCGCGAAATACACGAATGGTCGGCAAATCTGTCTGTATCAACCGGTGAGCCAGACGAGCGTGTTGCCAGTGAGAAACAACTCCACCCACGCAGACTAAGCCAAATATCGTGTTAGCAAGTAGGCTAAGTCCTAGTCGTGTAAGCATCACTTAGATTGACAATTAAGATTTTATGGCCAATAATCCGGCTAGAAACGAAATCAAAGTGTCTTGTTATTTTCATACCAACTACATATTCATAAATTTGTTGGAGCGATCCACGACTACCCTGAGCGGAAGTCGGCAGACTAAAAGGTTCGTTACAACTCTTGATGCAAGTTTACTTCTGATTGTGTCTGTAGGCCATAGTGATAAAAGCCATGTACTATCATCAGGTAAGAGTTCATCTGTGTGGTTAACGAACCATTCCTTGCTTAATATAATATTGGGTTCTTCTAGCAGTGAGGTTCATAGTATTTTTTACTATTTGTTCAGTATTATAATCAGTGCATGTTCTTATTCTTTGGTAAGCTAGTTTCTAGTTGATGATGAATGGAACCACTTTGACCGCCATGGATTAGGCTGATCTGAATGCATGAGGCAGGCACAAGGGCAGCTGGAGGATGAGTCCGCTGCAGAAGGGTGGGTGCGCCAGGATTACGGGCTAAATCCAATTCTGGAATATGATTTTCATTAACTTTTGTATCTTTTGTTTGGACAATTACCGACCTTATTATTTATGTGTTAGACATAGCCATTAGTGTTGTGTATGTAGATCCTTGTGATGACAATTGTAGGTTTTAGCCGATATTCGTGATTGTGCCGTCTACTAGGCTTTGGGATGGACCTTACTCCAGAGATCCGATGAAGCATCCGGCTTAGCCTAATGGGAAATAAAGCAGAACTGTAACAATATGTCGCTGAGTCGGAAAACATGGTGGCCGTTATGCCACTGCCAGTCTTCCAAGAACAAATCTAAGTAGTCTGTCGAGAAGAGTTCCGTCTTTTGTTGTGTACTTACTATCTGTATTGTTTTAAATATCGTCGACAAATGAAGTTGCGTACCATCAGGCACACAGCACACTCATGCGAGCGATATCGGGCGATATCCAAAGCAAGAGCCAAGTTAGATTAGTAGAGAGTGTTCTTGGATGCCGTCCATCGATCCATTCAAAGGAAAAAGCTTCTAACATAGTCAGTTCCTTAAAATTGTTCCAGAACAGTGCTCAGTAAAATGATGGTAGCGTTGTCCATGGCTGGATCTTTCAAACCCATTTTGAATTGGATCTGGAAATAGAAAGAAATCTATATATCAGGGTTTTTTTGAAGAGCGCGGTAATCTGGAATTATCCAGCAAATATTAATCATTTATTACTTAGAATATATTCATTTTGGTTATTTATTATCCATGATTATTTTCTTTATTTATAACTCAATTTTTTATTTTTATTATTTGTTTATTATTCCAAAAATTTGTTTGTATTTAACATAAAATTTTCGTTATCTACTACTAGTATTATTCGTTATTTATTTATCTATTTCCTTTATTTATTAGCTGTTGGGTTTATAATAGTTTTGTTTTGGCTAATGTTCAGTTAAATTTGCTAATAAAATTATCATGATTAATATAATACTAGTTGTCAACGAATCTATGGGATAACACAACTTAATACAAGTTTGGTTGCTCTAACTGACGAACGTGACTTGCAGTCACGAAATATAAACAAGAAAAAAAGTCGGTCAAGCCCACTATAGCATACTCTGTACCAACAAAATTATACGCTCAGCATAAATTTTGATGCTGCAGTAGCAGCTGAAAGCAGCGCTGCCTCTCGCTGCAGCAGCGAACAGTCTTTTGATCATAACTCGAAAACCGTTCATCCAATCTTCACCACGATCTGATCGATAAGTTATCCTTATTACTAAATATATCTAGAAGGAACAACTGTAGGATCTTTTATATCTTTAAAACTGTAGAAGATATGACTTTTTTCTAAATTGCGGGGGCTGCAGGGGGCGTGGCCAAAATTAAAAATAAACTTGATCTGCCTGCAGACATAAGAAGCATATGTCCCATTCATGTCAAACCCCTATCTCTTACCATCTCTGAGATCTGTGCGTTCATACGGACAGACAGACGGACAGACAAACGGACGGACAGATGGACAGACGGACAGACTGACATGACGGACATGACTCGGCTGTTGATGCTGATCAAGAATAAATATACTTTATAGGGTCGGAGATGCTTCCTTCTTGATGTTACAGAGTATAAAAATTAGACTACAAACGGAAAATGTACTTATAACAATAAGGTCGATAATTCACAAGCTCAGAATATTGAAGAAAATAGTACTGTAGCGATAGTCAATGAAAAAATGAAAATGAAAATGTACATATAACAATAAGGTCGATAATTCACAAGCTCAGAATATTGAAGAAAATAGTACTGTAGCGATAGTCAATGAAAAAATGGAAAATAACTTTGAGTTGGGAGAAAATGAAGGCAATTTCGAAAGGAAAATTCTATCTATAGAATACGATGAAGAAAAAGTTGCTTACGAAGTAGGAGAGCAATTAAATTTCCAAGATAAAGCCCATTTCGAAACTATTTGAAGAAAAGAATGTTAAACCAATACGACAATCGGAACCAGCGATTAAATGCGAAATGAGATTAACACTTGAGAATCCAAAAATTTTCAATAGCGCACTAAGAAGACTATCTTATGTAGAAAAGAAAATAGTTCAGTAAATCATAGATGACTATTTGGAGAAGGGTATTATACGTCCAAGTGAATCCGAATATGCCTCAGCAGTGGTATTAGTGAAGAAGAAAAAAAGTGAAACAATAATATGTCCAGACTGTAGACCTCTGAACAAGACAACGATAAAAGTGAAATTTCCATTTCCACTCATAGACGACCTGTTAGACAGGCAAGTCAACAGGAAAATATTCTCAAAACTAGACTTGAAAAACTATTTTTTCCATGTCTATATGCACAAGGATTCTATTAAATACACTGCATTCACAACGCCTTTGGGCCAATGTGAATTTCTAAGAATGCCTTACGGACTCACAAATGCTCCGTTTAAATTTCAACGGCTTATTAATAAGATATTTGATGACATGGTGAAAAAAAGAAAAGTTATTATTTAGCGACAGAAAATGTTCAAGAACATAATGACGATACTAGAAGAAGTATTTAATCGTTTGGTAAACAACAAACTCAAGTTAATGCATTTATTTTCAAACCGAAGTTAAGTACTTGGGATATTTGACATCTGAAAATGGAATAGAAACAGATAACAAAGGAATAAAGGCAATAGGAAACTTCCCATTACCATTAAATTTACAAGTAGTTCAAAGTTTTTTGGGCATGAGCTGATATTTTCGAAGGCTCATTAAAGATTTCTCTATTATGGCAAAACCTCTCCATGATTTGACAAAGAAAGATAAGAAGTTCGAAATCGGTTAAAATAAGCTAGAAGCATTCAATACACTCAAAAAAAAAAACGGTAGAAGCATCTATTTTGGGATTATATGACCCGAAACACGAGACAGAACTATATAGGATTTGGTGCGATTTTATTGCAGAAGAAAAGGGGTAATAAGTGTGGGAATGGTATGGCATCGCTGCATGGCCAACGAGTTGGCAAGCGTGCCACACAAGACGACAAGAAAAGTTGAAAAGTTGCCAAGAGGACGAAAGACCTGCAGAGAGACGACGCTCTCAACAAAACGACGCAACGACGTGAAATCCAAACTTATATCAACCTCATTAATTAACTCATAAATAAACATATATTCCAACTATAAACAAACAGGGGCTGTTGTCTTTTGATTAAAAGTTAATCGGTGTAAATCAAAAATTTTAATTTCACCACTTGAGTTCCGGGAATACAAAATTGAAAAAAACCAAGCGGCACACACAGCCAATACAAACTCAGCAAGCGAACACACACAGCCAAGACAGTTTTAACGAACGAAAACACACACATTAGCAAAGCATTGAACGAAAGAATGGTGCAACTAAAAGACTTTGAAAGATCAAGGAAACAATACGTGTAGAAAAGAGACAAAATATTCTTCTATTGCATAGACTTGAGTTCGAGAGATGGGGACAGAAATAACCGTAAACGATTGCGAGAGTTCCAAGGTTATGAATTCAGCGAATTTGACAAACTCTACAATGATAAAATGAACTAAGTCGCCGAGCACCTGTCCGATAATGATCTCGAGATAATTTGTAATGTTTTACACTTGCCCCATAACAAGAACGATTTGGCAAGACACATTTTCCTAAATTTATAAAAGGCAATTTGTTTCCCGACGCAGACTTCAACGCAGAAAATGACGAAGAGGAAAGTGGACATGAATATTCGGAGGAAGAAGAAAACAAAGTTGAAAAAGATTTCCGTAGCATGAAAAGCAGCAAAAGTGGCAGTGAAAATTCAAGCAGTGTTTTATCTGTGGACGTACCGAGATTTGCCTTAAATTTCCGTGACATTGAGGACTCAATCCGATCATTCAGCGGCGACAATACACTCTCGGTCGAAGAGTGGGTGAAGAATTCGTGGACATGGCGTCAATAATGTACTGGAATGAATAGAAGAAATTTATTTTTGCAAAGCGGTCGCTTAAGGGACTAGCAATAATGTTTGCTATGAGTGAACGGGACAAATTAACCTGGGAAAAATTGAAAATAGCCCTTTTAAGTGAATTCATATCGACGACAAACAGTGCTCAACTACATAAGTTAATGGCGGACCGAAAAATCACCAAAAGTGAAAGTTTGCAGGAACATTTTTTGAAAATGAAAGAGCTAGCCTCACGGGGTTACATCGAAGTCAGTGCCTTTATTCAATACGTTATTGACGGAATCGACGACTCGAGTGCAAATAAGTCAATACTATCTAATGCGAAGAATTTGAAAGAGTTTAAAGAAAAACTAAAGTGCTTCAAAACCATTCGCGGAAAATCAAATAATGAAAAACAAAGTCAAGTGGTGTTCAAAAAGAAAAATTACAGAAATGAAAATAAAAGCCAACCGACGCAAGATAAATGTGTGAGCAGAGAATTAAAATGCTGTAATTGTGGTGCTAAAGGACATACGTCAGATGAATCTGAAAATAAGAGTGAGGGTAGAAAATGTTTTGAGTGCAACGAGTATGGCCACATCGCCAAAGAATGCCCTAATAAAGGTGAACAAAATGAAAGAAACACACGCAAAGTAACATCAGCACACACATTTATGTGCAAAGAAGCGGATATTAACAACAACAAGTACACTGCTCTAATCGACACTGGGAGGAAATATAACTTAGTTCCGGAATCGACATACATAAAGTTAAAGAAGCCAAGATTAAGTGAGTGCGAAGTGTTGCTAATCGGATTAGGGAATAAAGAGCAAAGCAAAGTCAAACCATCGAGATTGTTTGAACATAATTTTGTGATTGCCGGCGAAGAGTTTAAATCAAATTTTTTAGTTGTGGACTCAAAATTCTAAGACGAAGAGATGGTACTGAGTGAAGAGTTTTGTAAGCAAGCTCAGGTGTCAATAAACAATAAAGGCATTCAAATAACAAAGGCACCCGAACACGTCTCGGAAAGCGATGTAAGTTCCATTATATTATAAAAATTGACATTAAAAATTGTGAGAATTTGAAAACAGACATTAAAGTAAACGCAAGTGCCAAAACAAAAGAGAAGTCATCAGCTGTATTAAGAACTACAATCCGGTAAGCACAAAGTCAACGAACATTAAAATGCGTTTAGTTTTGAAGGATGCCACATCAATAAACGCACGACCACGCAGGTATTCATACGCGGAGCGTTGTATAATTGACTACCAAACCGATCAATGGCTTAAAGACGGAATTATATAAACATCCGAATCTGAATATAGTAGTCAGGTTGTATTAGTAAAAAAACGAGACGAATCACACCTCATGTGTGTTGACAAAGTGAAAATTCGGGATCATTTCCCGTTACGTTTAATTGAAGACCAGCTTGACAGATTCCAGAATGCACGAATTTTTGTTCAATCGACATTAAAAATGGATTCTTTCACGTGACTCGTCACGCACAACGGACAATTTCAGTTTTTGAGGGTTCCATTTGGTTGGTCGAACACTCCAAGTGTATTTAAACGCCACATAAACGCCATATTTAGAGACCTAACGCGTAGAGGTATAGCCATTCCGTATGTCGACGACATTATCATACCCGCACAGACTGAAAACGAAGCAGTAACCAACATAATAGAGGTTTTGAAACGCTGTGAAGAATATGGACTCATAATAAACTTTAAGAAATGTTATTTTCTTACGACCAGGACCGAGTACTTGGGTCACATAATCGAGAATCAACGTATAAGTCTATCCCCATTAAAGACGCAGGCAGTTACAAACTTCCCGATTCCCTCTAACTTAAAGCAGCTCCAAAGTTTCCTTGGCTAGGGTATTTTCGAAAATTTATTGATTATTTTTCGAAAATCGCTAAGCCGCTCTATAACATGACAAAGCAATATGCAAAGATTCAGTTTAGTGAAAAAGAACTAGCTTCGTTTAACCATTTGAAGATGCTAATTACTCAGAAGCAAGTCTTATAGATTTTTCACCAACAACAAGAAACAGAACTGCATACGGACGCATCCATTGACGGATTTGGGGCAGACCCGAGGATAGGCAGTTGCATATAGTTTATTATATGAGCACGAAGACATCCGACGCTGAAAGAAAGTTTACAAGCTACGAACTTGAAATCTTCAAATCAGTCATAGAGGCCTTGAGAAAATTTCGTGATTACTTGCTAGGCTTGCATTTTAGACTCATAACGAACAGAAATGCTCTGGCTAAGACACTGGCAAAGAAAGATCTGCGCACACGAGTTGCTGGATGGATCCTTCTTTTGCGGGAATTTCGCTATGAAGTAGAGCACAGAGCCGGTACCCGCATCCGCCACGCCGACGCACTCAGTAGCTGCCCTATGATGATGATCCAGAAGGACAGCATACACAGCTAGCTCAAATACGTACAGGCACAAGATGATGAACTAAAAGCAATTATAGACATTCTAGCGGAAAAGACAGTGCACAACAGTTTCTTCATGAAGTCGGGTATTTTGCATAAGTTGGTGGGTGACAACGAACTTAATGTCGTTCAGGATGGGTTGCAAAGAGAAATCATTTGAAGAACACACGAGCGCGGTCGTTTTTCTACCAAGAAAACAAAAGATGTTATATCCAAAGAATTTTACACACCAAAACTGGAAGAAAAGGTTCAAAAACACATCAGTTGCTGTATACCATGCATTGTGTCCAACCGGAAAAAGGGAAGGTAAACTTCACCCATTGCTCAAGGACGAGCAGCCATTGCAAACGTACCATATCGATTTTCTGGGACCTCTGGAGTCAACGCATAATCAATGTAAGCACATATTGGCAGTGATAGACAGCTTTACCAAATTTTGCTTGCTATATCCGACCAAAACGACGTCCGCAAAAGATGTAATATCAAGACTTGAAGAACTGGAACGTATCACGAAGAGACGAAAGTTATATCGAGTGACGCTTATAAATAAAATCTCCAAAGGGTGAGCAGCTGGTGGGTTTGGCCTCATCTACTGCTTGATATCTTTAGCGTGGTATTTGCCAATTAACTGCCCCTAAAGATCTTCCAACTCATAATACGCTTTCCCTTATGCGCGCTTTGACAAACGTTGGTGCCAGTTTAGCGTTAAAACCTCGAGCAAAGTTACTTTGTTGAAAGTTTCTGCGGTAAACTTCTTGACCTACGGCAAAGAAGACCTCTCGGCTACGGAAATTATAGTTTGTCTCGTTCTTTTCATGCTGTGTTTTCCTTGCAGCTTTAGCTGTAGCTGGCACGAAATCAAATGAGTCGTCTCTTCCAAATTGAACATCTCGATCTTCTAACAGTTCTAGCTCCCGCAATAGAGTATAGCTACTTCCATTTGTGATCATCTGCTGTGCAAAAGCTAATCTATATGGACTTGATTTGATAGCACTGTGGAAGCCAGACCTTAACGCACAAGCTATTTTACTGAGTTGAACGTCCCAATCGGTCTGATTTGGCTGTATGTAGGCCTTAATGGC
The DNA here is from genome assembly GCA_035044965.1 of Lordiphosa andalusiaca. NCBI lineage: Eukaryota > Metazoa > Arthropoda > Insecta > Diptera > Drosophilidae > Lordiphosa > Lordiphosa andalusiaca. Next base: position 3,755 of record JAWNNM010003737.1, on the reverse strand, counting down.
CGCCAGGATGGACCTGTTCACCCTCTCCGAAGCATTTTCCTGAGGGGCATAAGCAGCGGTGTAAGCATGCTGTACACCGTATTTTTGCAACAGAGCATTAAAAATATGGGTTTTAAACTGCACGCCGTTGTCTGAGATTATTACCTCCGGCACGCCATAGCAGTGAAACAGTTCTTCTTCCATATATGGCAAAATCGCCTCCGTGGTAAACTTTTTCACGGGCTTTATGAAAGGAAACTTGGAGAATAGATCCAGTACCACAAATACACCAAATTTCCCGCCCGTGGATACGAACCAAGGTAGTCAACAAAAAGCTTTTGGAAGAATCTTGCTGACTCTCCTGTCTCCGAGAGTGGTGGTCGTAAGGAACGGTTTGGATGCTTAGTGGATTTGCATACGTCACAACTATTTACAAATTGTTTCACGTCCCCTAATAAATTCGGCCAATAATAATAGCGCCGTAACCGTTCAAGCGTTTTATTGATTCCCCCGTGAGCACTGAGAGGATGATCATGAGCTGTTTCTTCATAATTTTCTCTTTGAGAGCTAGATACTCATCTGAGTTAAAATGTTTAGACTTCAGATTCAATTGATTCTCAAGTCTCACTTCTGCTAGATCTTCGGTGTGCACTCGCGACAACGCATCTGGCACTATGTTTTTACTTCCTTTGCGGTGCTCAATCTTAAATGTGAATCCCTGCAGCTTTAGGGCCCACCTCGCCAACCGACTACTTAGATCTGATTGCCCCATAAGTAATTTTTTAGGTTTATATCTGAGAAGGATAATGATACATCCGGTAATAGTAAAGAATCTGTTGAATTGGAAGATGCTACGGGATCAGCTAATCTGTATTCGTCGCCTTCGAAGCTACAAGTTTGCGTGCACTTCTCAACGGTGCACGCCCTTGGCTGTTTTTTGCTGCGGTGCATTTTTGACACGACGGCTTGTATGTGTCCGGTTGGCCACAACCATAGCAGAATATGCGACGTTCAGACACACATTCTTGGTAGCGATGACCACTAGCACGACAATTCCAACAGGGTAGACTTATCGCTTCTATATCAGCATCACTGACATCTGATTCATAGTCAGGCTGAGTTTCTACTGCGTGTATGAATCTACGAGGGGGAGGGTGTGGCTTAACTCCTTGTGACTTAACTACAGTCTGCATAAAAACTTCCCGAGTTTTAATCAGATGACGTTATTGCGCAATACTTTGCACTGACTCGTATAAGAGCTCATGCTTTATTTCTGGCAACAAATTCGAGCGTAGAGACTCCAACAGGGATGATTCTGGCAACGGAGTGGATAATTTATCCATCAACAATACGATGGCCTCGTAGAACTCATCGAACGACTCATTCGGTTTTTGCTTTCTACGATCGATCGCCGCTCTAATGTTTACGTCGGTCCGCTCATCTTTAAATTGTACTAACAATGCTTGTTTTAAATCTTGCCAAACTATGCAGCGAACGAGTTTGTGGTATCGCCAATACCAATCACTCGCGGTCCCTTCAAACAGGTTGCTAATGTAGCGCGAGAGAATTTCAAAATTACCGTCTAAGGTTTGAACGGTTAGTGCCTCCACCCTATATATAAACTCATCAACTGACATGGAAGATCGACCCGAAAATCTTAGCTTCCAGTTAACGAGTATCTGGCTGATTCTTTCTGGTCGAATATCAACACTAAACGGTGACATTCTCTTGGTTGAATCAATTGGCCGAAATGGCACAGAAACGTTGGGCACCGACGGAATTGGCTCAGGCGGATTTGGCAATTGTGTTCAATCTTTGCTTTCTTTAGGTAGGACCATTCCTGTGGTAGGCAGCTGAGGTTCCTTGAAACCTGTTTGAAATTGCCTGACTAAGCATTTCAGTTTGTCTAAGAGAAGCTTGGTTGAACAACTCGGCTTGCCTAGAACTTGCAGTAGCCATCGAATCGTCTATTATCTGCTGCAGTTCACTTACAGATGGGGATGGGGCTGATGTCACAGGATCAGGTTCTGTGTGTTGGCTTGCTCCCGAAGATCCAGGCAGATCTTGCCCCGAAACTGGAGGTGCTGTTTTAGCCTTCCCCTGGTATTTGCAGGCGGCATAATGGATTGTAGACGATCTGCTGGCTGATCGCCTGAGTCACTAAGTAAGCTTACTGTGAAAGACTGCAAGGATTCTTTACAAACTGGGCAAACCTTCCTGTTCCCTACTTTGGTGTTGAAGCAAACCCTATGAAACTTCTGATTGCAGTCTGTAGTCAGCAATTGAGCAGAGAATTCAATAGGTGCTAAGCAGATAAAGCAATCACTCTCTGTATATCCCACTTGAGTTAAATCTTCGCAACTGCGAATTGCAATTGCAATTGAATGGCATGTCTCAATTCTACTACTAACCAAAGGCTAATATATAAAAAAGATAATGCCAAAAGTATATCAAAAAAAAAAAAACAAAATTCATCAATAAAAATAATAAAAAAAAAAAAATGTATGGGGTCCATGCAACAATCGACGAACAAAAATGAGGAAAAAAAAATATAGTGTGTGTTATTAAGTGCAATATTACATGTAACGAAAGACAGAATAAAGAAAAGACTCTCCTCTGAAAAATAGAGCACAATCTTAAAGTGCGGTAGGAACAGTAGCTTGGTTTATCCACTTCCTATATCCAGCGACTTTGATTTTGCCAAAGCACTAATCTTCAAACGAAATTGAAAGAAATAGTATTCAAAATTCTATTTCATCTGGCTAACCGGAGGATGACAGCTTAACGCCATTCTAGTCCACATCCAGGAAATTAAATAAAAAGAAGTCGTTACCATCATTAAAAGATTTGAAAAAATAGAAGGGAGACAGGGAAAAAAAATAAGTCAGACAGGACAACGCTCTTACTCGGATAATATTATTTTTTTATTTAATCGCGTGCGAAAGGCAGACGAGATTGGCAGAAAGGACAGATAGAAATAAGAAAAGGAACAAGAAAGGACGAAAGGCTAACAGAAAGAATAGATTACAGGGTCTCCTATACCTAGATATTGCACACAGACACAAACATTTGTGGCACTGATGACGATGTGACCACAATTTACCCACCCTACCTGATCACGGACTTCCATCTGAATATTAACGCGATCCCTAAAGGAGAATAAACTCCTCGTTTACCTCACTTCATCCCTCGGTTTGTCATATGGCCCCATAATAGTAACACTTTACCAAGATGTCATTTTCACAATAACTATATTCATAGAAATCCACAATCTAGACATTAACAAATTATTTCGAGTTTAACTTTAGAAACATTTAATTTAAAAAAAATCTCACAAGAGCAAAAGGGTAGCAGATAAAAGGTAAATAAATCTAGGTTCTAATTAAAATGTATCAAATAATATTAAGAATAATATTAAATATATAAATATAATATTTAAAAATAAGTTTGGTTGCATTTAACTAGGTTTTAAAATTTTAGTGGCAAAAAAAAAATATTTAAAAAGATATGGCAGGTAAAAGAAAATAATCGATGCCTGGTAGGCGAGTGTATTTCGCACAATGCAATTGCAAGGCCGCCAAACAGCAGTGGCTAACTCTAACTTTAAGTTGGGTAAATGTAAACGACTCTCTTAAACACATATTTCCAAAGATCAACAACAACAACAATATATACAAGAAAAATTAAGAGATATGCCGCAAGAGCATAATCACTTACACTTAGATCCGGTGAAACTCCAAAAGCGCTTTCGGTGTCGCCGACTTCTGTTAAAGAAC